>OZ018322.1:90333835-90595896 GCA_963969495.1 Ceratothoa steindachneri
GACTGAAGTTAAATGAAAGGCTTCACCAGTCACCCCCAGAACTTTTAGACGTCCAACTGCAAATCCGGACACAGGAATCCTCATCTTCTTCACCGATGTTAACACCGTCCACATCTGCGTTACCTAGTAGCAACTCCAGTAAAGATGACATAGGAGTCATCAAATGGCTTACAGCAAGCGTCAAGATGCAGGCAGAACCAGATGTAAATATCTAGGACCACAACATTTAATCGGGCAGTATAGAGTCTTCTATTCTGAATCGAAACGTGGGCTATTATGTCGCCCTTGCAGGTTTTTCGCTCCTGAAGCAATCCGAGAAAACCAATTGAATCGCCTGGTCAGAACACCCCTAGAGAAGTTCGTTCACCTAACCGGTAAAGATGGCTATTTTTCAGCGCATCTAGCGACCAAATTCCATGAAGACTGCCGCGCGCGCAGAAGCGTTCAAGACGACGATGAAGACTGGAGACATAGCACAGCAGCTGAATACCACAGATACCAAGCAGCGTGACAAAAACCGAGCCATACAGCGGATACTCTTATCTATAGTTTCTGGGTAGACTAGGTCTACCGCTTCGGGGTGATCGTGATCTAGGAACCCTGTTGCTCCCTCCCGCAAGAACCGGCGCCGATATATATTACGGACAAGGCAATCTGAGAGACTATAGCTGATGGCGGTTTCCAACGATAAACTGTTACGGGAATATTTAACCACCACGAGTAGGAATACCACATACACTTCCCCCACAAGCCCAGAATGAACTGATATCAGCCATTGGAATAGTGATTCAAAAATTAATCATTGAAGAAACAGTATGTTTACGGTACCTTCGAGGCGGCCAAATATGTGAGCGTTTTCTCGGCTTTGCTGAGGCTACTAATTTAATTGATGCAGGGTTGGCTAAACAACTGCTAAGATTCTGAAAGATTCTGGAGTTATTAGAAATATGGTTGGACAGGGGTACGACGGAGCCGTGGCTATGTTGGGGAGCAAAAATGGAGTGCAAAAGTACGTGCGTGAAGAATGCCCGTCAGCAAGCTACACGCATTGTTTGTCCCATTCACTCAATCTATGTTTGATGAAAGCGGGCGATATACCAGATATTAGAAAGTTAGTGACGCTGATGCACAAGATTGCGTTTGCTTCTGTGAATAAAAGATTGCTGAATCTTGAAGAAGCGATCAAGGAAGAGTGTAATGACGCCCGCCCCTCCACTTGCGTTTAAAGCTCCAATGCACTACTAGATGATAGAGCACTAGGAAGCAGTTCGCATATTCAAAGAACTAATACCCGCTATCAAAGTGCCTCTACACAAAATTAGCCTATGGCCATGAGCAGATACGCCGGTAAGGCGCTACTATCCTCTTCCGCCATAGACAATAGTGGATTCTTGGTTGCCCTAGAGCTACTCATATCGGTTCTGGAGATCACCGATCCACTTTCAGTTAAGCTTCAGGCCGAAGCCTAGGACATCCAAAACGCAGTGGACAGGGTCCAGGACTGTGAGAAAGTCCCGAGACAAATGCGAATAGAGACAAACAAGTCTTCAGGCACATTTTCATGCGTGCGCAAGAATTGTTTGATGAAGAAATCCGCATGCCAAGAACGACTGGCAAGCGGACGCAGAGGTCCAATTATCCGGCCGAGACACCAGAAGTTTACTACAGACGTTTTATTCTCCTGTCGTACAACGACGTCTGTATAAGCCAACTAGATGAGCGATTTAGATCGCACAGTGCGAAAGCGCATCTGTTAAGTATGCTACTACCGGCATACTGCCAGGATTCCGACGAGTCTAGTGCCCTCATGGAAACCGCCCAGTTGTACCACCAATTCCTTCCAGGAGAACTAGAGGGCCTGAACGTTGAATTACTGCGCTGGAAGGCGTACTGGGCGCGACAGGCGACCACATGTGCACCACCAACAAGAGTCGTGGATGTTGTGGCGGTTACGACGACTTATCCCATTATTGAAACCCTTTTGCGAATTTTTGCAACCTTGCTGGTGACCACTGCGACAGGTGAACGGTCATGTAGTGACCTCAAATTGATAAAACCCTATGAACGCTCGTTAACAATTTGAGAACATCGTATATAGGTGAGTCTGTACAACAACAAGGACATCCCACTAGTCCATAGTGACATTTATTGATGAATTCAGCCGAATCAACCGTAGACTAGTTCTCAACTGATACAATACAAGTGTGAAAAAAACACCGCTCTCCCAGGGTGAAATGACTGTAGATAATGTTTTACCTATTTCAGATATACTGTATTGTATTTGATATATATTTGGGTAACTAAAATGATACTAAAATCATCCCAACTTCAGGAGAACGCCTCGCATAAGCTTTGCTTCATGCATTCTTCCTTCAACAGCCATATTATGCTTGGATATACATTACTATTAATGTATGATTTAATGGTTCGAAAGCATTTTTGCGATATGTGCTTTGTTAAGTAATGAAAAAGTTGTTTGTTTAAGAAAAATTATATTTCATTTTAAAGACTTACATATATCAATGTTCTCAAATCGTTAACGAACGTTCATAGGGTTTTGTGCTTGTATAGTATTTCCTGATTAAATTATCATTTTGCTGTGAAATTTCCTAAAAAAAACTTCAGTATGATTTTGATTCGAAAATGCATCTAGATCGCTTCCTAGTTTTAAAAAAATTGCAGGAGGAGAACCCCCGGACCCTCCTCTAGTCATGCGCTCACCTGTCTAGTAGTGGCTTGGTCAATATCCCACCCCACTTTCTACTCCATTGAATGCAAAAGAAACTAAATTGATTATTTGAATGATTAAAATGTAATGATGTGTCATTATGCAGCCTAAATAATAAGGATTGTCATTCTGATGTGTAAAAATCTTGCTTGGAAGTTTGTCAAATTTAGGATCGATGTTGGCTGCTTTTGATGGTCGGGATACGTTCTGAGATATGCCCAGATGCGATGAAAACGACAACAAATTTCAAAATTTTCCCGGAGGAGGCTTCCCCGGACTCCCCGGTTCACATGCACCCCCCCCCCCTTCAACGGAATCCTAGCTACGCCACTATTATTCATATTTGTTTGAATGGTTGTCGTTCCTCGCTTTGCCAAGGCGTGAAAAACTAGGGCTGAAAGAAGTTATGCTTCAAAATATAAAGTAGTAAGAAGAAATAAGTCGAGATGCACAGATTTTAGGGGGCGCAGGAATGATCTGCAACAACTTTTATTCCCGAAAGGTGTGGATGAAGATTTCTAAACGTTAAATATTACTTAAATAGGCCTAGGCCTGAGTGGGCGTGAGTCGACTTCTTGGATCCGAAATCAGAGGTAATTAGCAGTGCCATGAAATGGTCACCCCAAATGCTACCAACCAATTTGCGTAAACTTGGGAAAGAGAGGCGCGCACATTGGAGCAAGCTTTTACCGATTTCTTTGTGTGATTGGAGTCAGAGAGTGGCTGCCAAACTTAATTAATCCCTCGAATGTAGTCAGTTGCGTTGGCTCGTTTTCTCATCGATAAAGTGTTGCATTAATGATTAAGAAAAAAGAGTGTCAGAATATCTTATCAGTAAACAATCAACAGACGAACATATGAAAAAAGGTACAGACAAAAAATAAAGCCAGGATGCCAATTCAGTAAATGGTAGGTAAACCTTAACCACCCTTAATAGGTCTGCTTAGTCACATTTAACCATCTTTGGACGCAAATCCAAAGATGCTATTAGTTTTACTTGGATTTTTATTAGGTATCCCTTTCCCAAGGATATTTCTCTCTCCCACTCCAGTTGCAACTCCCCGTGCAATGAACCTTTTCGTCTTTCAGTTTTACAAAGGAATATAAGGTGCAATCAAAGGGAAATATCAATCAATATAAAAGCACTCAGAAGAAATCAGCAAAAAAAACAAAACGCAAAAGAAATTCACAGTAAGACTCGTGCCGTTGGGTCGTTGTTGACAGGTGCGGTCGGGGAACTTAACTATTTTTGTTTACTTTTCACACGAGGTATCGTTATCTACAACGTGAAGTGCCCTTGAGTCATGGCCAAGGTGAGCCAAGCAGTTTTATTAATATTTTATCAACTCGAAGAAAAGAATTCTGCATAACTTTGGGTGTTGTTTTTTTCATGGAAGCACGGCAATGAAATCGTATAATAGATACTAGCTACAAAGAGGCTGTTTCAGTCATTAAGAGGCTTAATAACAACACCCGAACTATTCAAGAAAAAGCCGTTATGGCTACAAAAAAATACGCGCACCTCAAAATTGTCCATATTAGAGGCACTACTAAGAAAGAATAAAAGCAAAAGCTTCTTTTTTTTATAATATTTATTACGTAAAAAAAATGGCATTTGTTTAAAATAGATGTGATAGCCAATTTCCTACTGTGATTTCGAGTCGGAGTTTTGCTTTCAATTGGAGACTTCGGGAAGCATCCAAGTATATCATCTAGATTAAGGGTCTGTTCAAAGAACAAAGCCCAAAACTTCGCAAAGGTCGATGATAATTGTTTCGAGACATCATTTCGAAACTCGTAAGTCACTGACAGTTCGAAGGATTAATGACTGTGCAGCATATCCATTTTGCGGCAGAATCAAAATAATCAAGTTTGCTTAAATTTCCAAATTAATGTAACTCATCAAGGCATTTTCCTCGTGGATTAATGATGGAGGAGACAACCGAATAAGAAAAAAGAGGTAAATAAATTATTAATCATGAGGACAACCTCCAAGAACAAGTTCGTACAAAGAGTACCAACACTCGAGAAAACGAACTTAATTCCATTGCAAGGGAGAGCTTCCAAGTGTCTCCATTCGTCTTAGAGCCCCACCAGTTGATTTACACCCCCCCCCCCCTCCATATTTTGATATTCAAGTCTAAATAATCGCTTTTTTTCTTTAAAAAAATCGCCATTTAAAAATATTAAAGGGAGATTTTAGAGGATTAGACTAAGGTTGTGGAAGTTTATGAAGCGAAAGAAGGGCTTTCCTCGAGGATGAATCGACTGAAGTAGGACTCGATGACGAAAAGAGACCCTTGGTAGCTCTCCCTTATAAAGGAATTCAGGTATGTACTTTCGAGTGTCAGTGTTCTTTGTACGAACTTGTTCTCGAAGTTTGTCCCCGGAATTAATAATCTCTCTTTACTGCGGCAAAGCAAGCAAGTCTATGGGTCATGCAAATCTCGTGTGGCGTTCATCTTCTGTCCCCAACGAGTCTCTGGCTCACTGAGTTCAAATATGATATAAGTTGACCACCAGGTGGCGCCACCTCGTAGCTATATGTGCTAAATCAGCTATTTTTGCCGGAGGTCAACTAGATTATTCGTTTGTCTCTTCCATTATTTTTCCACGGGGAAAATGCCATCGTAAGTTACATTTTATTATAAATAAAAGCTCTTTAGATCTAATTTCCTCATTCCAAAACAGGTTTAGGTATCACCGTCCTTGTAGATGCTCTTTTAATGTGCGGTCATTCTTTTGTGCACAGTCGTTACAAAAGCAATCCCTGAACAGCATTCAAGTCAAGTCAAGTCCACAATGGAACCTAACCCAATATAACCTACGTTAGGTGTTGTAGACCGAGTACAAAAGAGTAAATGTGGTTGGAGGCCACACACAAGAGAGGATCTGCTGTAAATCGTTCCAAAAAATAATGCGGGTGGGGACAGTTCACTAAAGGAGCCGAACATCCTCCAAAATTCACTCGACAGAGTTAAAAAATAAATACTCTGTTGTACCCAAAAGCTAAAAAATCTCGGCGCTTGGAAACGTGGCAAGAGAATGAAATTGAAATGACCCTTCATTTGACCAGGTCAAAAATGCAGATCTTTTCAATCGGATGGAATAAGGAAAATCGAGAGTAAAAAAAGTCCCACTCACTCTAATTCTTCCCCCTAGGTAATGGAAACTCCCATAAAGATTAGAATGACGATGGCCGAGTAGCCCGTGTACCAGTATTTAGATGTAAAGGTACATAAAAATGAGCAATAGTAGTTTTACCACCAACCAACAAACCATGTGGCCCAAGAAACGACAATCCCTTCCGCATCAGGAAAGATATGAAGGCCCTTCGGCGGAGAGAGGGGTGATTATGTTGTGTGCGAGGGAAGAGACCGGCGTTGTGATTGGTTGTGTGGTTGGTTACCTATGTAACCGGGGCTGTTTGCGCTGATGCTTCAGACTACCGAGTATCGGCAGCTCCCTACGAGCCCCGGTTATGTCCGCTCTCGCTGAAATCGAACCCGGTACCGAGGCGTGGAAATTCAACGACTTCTCCAAGAGACTAGCGAGAGCTCCACCCTGACCCCGTTTCGAGATATGTCAATGCAGCAACGAGCGATAAAAAAAGGTTCTTGCTCGGCTGACCTCGAATAGGTGTGGCAGGGCGAGATTTGGGGAAACGTCGTTCAGAGCGATCCGAGGCGAGTTTTGTAACCAAATATTTCCCTGATCGCCAAAAACTACATTAAATCATAATTCATATTTTTTTGATGTGTGGAAAAACTCGGACCTGAGAGAGTTAGTGCTCACTCCTTTATGAGATGCTCTTATTTATTATCAATACTGTCTATCATAACCCTTATTAACGATCAATGCCCTTTTCTCACACTACTTACGAGGGAGGAATTCATATTAGCCCCTCCTCCAATTTTGATCCTGGATCCGCCAATGACTAGACAAGTTTTCTTGTCAACTGACCTGCAAATATATTAGTGTGTCGACATTTCTCCTTCACCGCGAACGAATGGTTCGGCTGGTATTTTGGCCATAAACTTGCAACACTTGTTTTAAAGCTTTACCCTTTGGGAGTTCAGTGATTCCCTAGTACTTAGTCCCCAATCCGATTTCTTAACAAGATTGGGGTGAGGCAATAAGACGATTCAAACAACAAATCTCTATTCTCTTACCAAGGATTAGGGTAAGTTTACTCCCTAGGACTTCACTAGCCAACTCCCGGGGCATCGTTTGCTGGTCTCTTTTCAATCGTGGGCGAAATCCCCCGACCGGATAATGAAATTGGCACAAAGATCAAAATGACCATCATTTGCAAACTCTAGTAGACCAGAGGCCTGTCCTCGTTGGCAGGTGCAGGAATGGTTATATTAGTCTTACCCTCGATCAGCCAGCAGGGAACTGTTCGTAACCTGGGGCAGGGGGAGATCTGCGCCTCGTTGCTATTACGTTTTAAATTTTAGGAGAGGGGTTGGGGCTTTCTCTCTCGACGCGAAAGAACAAACGAATGCCCGTCATTAACAGATACTAAGTTAACCAGGTGTTCCACCCCCATCTGTGGAGAGGAAATGCAGGAAGGGGGGGGGAGTCGCGACATACAGAAGAACTGATGTAGTTCAATGAGCAAATATTTACTGAGGGGATTAAGATTAAGAATGTGAGGGAAGTAAACGAAACGGAGTTGCTTTTTTTTAAGGCACCCAGCGGCTACCACCGAGGGCACGAGTCGCCGTAAGTGGGTATTGAACCCTCCAGAAAACCGTTCATATAAAAAAAAGAGTACAGGAGCTCAATCGTGAAATTGAACTCCTTTGGCAGCGAGTGTTCAAGAACGTCAGCGATGATTCAGAGGTTCAGCTGATGAAATGAAGGCGTACCGGTATTCAATGAAGTACACAAGTGTCCAAATATAACAGGTGTGTCCTCACACCAGTAAATTAGGATGAGGGTACTGAAGGTGTGTGGGGGGGGGGGATACAAGAATTAGCAGTGACTTCCATCCCTAGATTCGCCCCAATATTCCCGTTCGCATCGAGGCAAGGAGTTTTGCCTCGGGATCCTCCGCGCAGGCTCTTCCCCCTCCTAGGGTTTGAGTCTCTGCCGCTCGTATTAGAGCCACCCACCCGAGACAAGGGAGGATTATGGACTGACTGTGGTGTTAGGATTTGAGTGTGGAAAAAAAAGATATAGATGACAAGAGAATAGGAATGGTAAGAGCAACAAAGAAATTTTTGCAGTGTGTGGAAGAAGAGAAATGAATAATAATAATAGGTATTTATAATGCGCCCTTCAGGGCTGTTAGCCATCCCAGAGCGCAGGTTGTGTAGCGAGTGTAGAGAAAGTTTACAGGGGAGAGAAGTCAATTCTGAAGTCTAGATGAGTCTTTGGGAGACGTTTAAAAGTAGCAAGGTAGGGAGAGGATCGGACTTCAGCAGGAAGAACATTCCAGTCTAGGAGAACAAACTGAGAAGGAACGGTCACCCATCGAGCAGAGGACAGATCAAGGAGTTTTCAAGAGGGTTACAAGGAAAGAAGGTACCCTAGGAGACCTTACGGTCCATTCAAAGAGGGTACCTTTGGACTAGCAATCGAGCGGGCACATGGCTGCTCAATTGTTTTGCGTCCCTAAACGGCCACTTTTCAAGACTTTGTCTAGTCTTCACTTGAACTGGTCAACAGATTCACTGTTGACAACTTCCACTGGAAGTGCGTTCCACTTACCGCAGATACTGTAGGTGAAAAAGTTTCCACACAGATTGCGGTTGTAACGCTTCAGTTCAAGTTTGAAGCCGTGATTGCGCGTTCTGTTCTCACTCAGTGTGAAAATGTCCCGGTAGTCAACATTGTCGAACCCTCGAAGTATTTTGAAAACTTCGATGAGCTGACCACGCAGTCAGCGGGTTTCCAGCGAGAACAGATCTAATTCCCTTAGTCTATCCTCATAACTTTTACGTCGGATAGAGGGAATCAGTTTGGTTGCCCTAGCTTGTACGCGTTCCAACCTTGCGATGTCCTTTCGAAACGAAGGACTCCAAAATTGTACGGCATACTCCAGGTGCGGCCGAACCAGGGAGTTGTACAGACAAAGTACTATCTCCTTGTTACGGTATCCAAACTGGCACTTTATGTAGCCTAACATCCTTTGGGCTTTTTTCTCTGCCTCAATGCACTGTTTCTAGAACTTGAGGTCGCTAGTAATAGTTACACCCAAGTCCTTCTCAGTGTCACTCGATTCAAGAGCAGTGCCCTTAAGGATATACTGAGATTGGGGGTTTCTGTGGCCGATATGCATCACTTTGCATTTCCCCACGTTAAAAGGCATTTGCCACGTGTCCGACCACTCCCCAATCTTCCCAAGATCTTCCTGCAGGCGGGCAGTATTTCCATCCTTTGCAACGTTCATACCAAGCTTGTTATCGTCGGCAAATTTGGAAATCTTGGCAACCATGTCACCGTCTATGTCGTTGACGTAGATGATGAATAGTAGTGGTCCCAGGACAGAACCTTGAGGCACCCCGCTAGCAACGGGCACCCACTCAGAAGCCTGTCCATTTACCACCACCCGTTGCCGTCTGCCACTTAGCCAGTTCTGGATCCAGCCGGCTACTTTTCCGTCTATGCCCAGCGCTCGCACTTTCCGGAGAAGGCGGCGGTGTGGTACCTTATCAAAGGCTTTCTGCAAGTCTAAGTACACCACATCCACCGCCTTGTCCCGATCGCGCTCACTGAGGTTAGACCGGAGTGCCCGAGGAGTGTGACGCCGGGAGAGGGCAGACGAGAGATAAGGTGGAACCTCGAAGTTTAGGGCCTTGTAGGTGATGCGAAGACTTTTATAGTGGGTACGGAAGCGAATAGGTAACCAGTGTAGCTCCTGTAACAGAGGCATCGACAGAGAGAACCGGGGGCGGCGAAGGAGGAGCTGCGCAGCAGTTTTGAACACGTTTCGTTTATTTCCCTTACATTCTTAATCCTCTCAGTAAATATTTACTCATTGAACTACATCAGTTCCTCTGTATGTCGCAACGAAGAAGGGAGATTCACTAGAAGAGAATTGCAGTAGTCTAAGCGTGAGGTGACGAAGGTATGAATAGCAGTCTCAAGGCTTCGTTGATCAAAATGGGATCGAACACGTGAGAAGTTGCGGAGGAAACCGAGAGAAGACTTACAGATACGATGGATGTGCGGTTTAAACGAGAGTTGCTCGTCGAAAATAACACCAAGATTACTGATGGTACTCGTATCAGAGAAGGCGACATTGGTTTTCCCAAGGTTAAGGGAGGGGAAGAGAGCTTTAGATTTCTCCACCATCGAAGCGGTACCAACAAAGAGAACTTTAGTTTTATCGTGGTTAAGTTTCAGAAAGTTGGCAGACAGCCATTCGTTTATGGAGGTGTAGGCTGAAGGAGCTTGGTAATTGATTGAGAGAAGGACACAGGGGATGAGGAAAGGTATATCTGAGTGTCATCAGCATAGAGGTGGAAGGACAGGCCCAAATCGCGAAGAAAGGCGCCAAGAGGAAGTAAGTAGATGCGAAAGAGGAGAGGACCAAGGATTGAACCCTGAGGCACCCCAAAATGAATGGGCGCGGGCTTGAAGGAGAGGTTATCGAGCGCAACACACTGAGAGCGGGAGGAGAGGTATGAGCGGAACCAATCAAGTGCAGTGCCCGAGAGACCAAGGGAAGTGTGAAGACGATCAAGGAGGACAGTGTGGTCGATTGTGTCGAAAGCAGAGAGGTCTAGGAGGACTAGAATGGACGTACAACCCCTATCGGCTGCTCTACGTAAACCGTCTGAAACATTAAGAAGAGCAGTTTCAGCAGTGGTTCGCTTTGAACCCCGACTGGTACATTTGAATAAGGCCAAATAATTATTTCTCCTCTCCACAAAAAATAAATGTCATATCCCGATACAAAGGGTGGCTCAACAACCTGTAACCATCAATTCCCCGCTTTAAAATTTTACCATTGTCCTATTTATCCATCTATTACCCTCCTCTGAGACCCCCTCCCCACCCCCATTGGATCAGTGGACTTTTTACGGGTCTCTTCATTTATTTTGTTTTGTATTTTAAATTATTTTAGGCTAGGCTTAAAAAAGTGTGGTTAGGCTTTGTGCCAAATAGCGACCTAGTCTAATCTAGCCTACCGTGTGAAATAAAACCGCTTAAAAGTGACAATAGGCCGAAGTATCCAGAAAAGGCAATAAACCCTCCCCTATTTATTTCAAAACAAATCACCTTCACAAAATTATTCCAGGGCAGTGATCATTTGAAGGACCGTAAAGGCTTCCATGATGCGACACTGTTGCCCAGGGCTCTCCTACATATCCCATTAATTCCTACCATCTATGTAGTTATGGGTCGGGAAGACCTGCTATGAGGCGGAACGATGGCAGTTAAAGTGTTACGTGCAAAGTGTAAGTTGTCTTCTCGGGCTATTTACCTTAAAAAACATTTACACTTCCTTTCATCGCTTTCTGTACGAACGTTTGAAAATTTTATACCAGATTCCCTCGTTCGTTTTACCTATTTTACTGCAAATAAGCCTCGGACGAGTCCGGGTTCATGCGTACAAATTTATTCCAAGGATCTGACCTGACGTACAAACTTGTTCTCGGGACTTTATTGCTTCTTCCTCCATTCCCTGGTTCCATCCCCCCTATCTTTTTATATGGAATATATAACAGTAGTTGCTCGTTTCCTTACCAAAACCTCAATCAGCGGCCCGAAAAATGACCAAATGCATTCGCTGGTCTATTCCGGTAGTTCAGCGTCGTATGGAGGAAAAAAAAAAATGCTTATTTTGATTATTTACCCTTTGACCTTAATTAGGTTGAAGCTTAACTATAACCCTTTTGAGTTAATAACTAGTTAGTAGACATAGAGGTGACTTGTAGAACTCATCGAAAGGTTACAACTTTAATGTATAAATAAGAAAAAATTCGAAAGTCAAGCAAATTGGAAACAGACATGGGAAATTACGAATTTCGTAAATTGATCGTATTTATTAACTTACCCTTCAACTCCGCCAAAAATTAAATCTGCAATAACCATGTTTTGTTGCGATAAGAAACGAATTACTACGAGAATAAACCAATATGAAAACAATGCACACGTAAATAATACTGGAATAGTTCGAAACCATCTAAACACACCGATGAGCGTACTATGTTTCCGATTCGTCGTCTGCCATTTATAAATACCTTTTGGCTGCACGAACTTACTTTCGACCAATCAAAGCTCAAGAAAAGAAGGCGGAGCAGACATTTCTTTTTTTTTTTTTATTCTGTACGAGTGCGCGTGTTGGAGAAAGAAGTGTAGAGGAAATGCCAATTTAGTAATTTTTTTAATGAATATAAATGCCACAAAGACCTTTGTTATTGCACATACATACACTCCAAGTGGTAGGCTAATTTGAAATAAAAACAAAATAAGCGCAGGGGACATATGCCAAATAACTGTTTTTATTTATTGTATAATATTTTGCGTAATCATTACCTTTTCCTGATAATATATATGAAATGGAATTACACAAAAAGTATGTGCGGAAATGACATTAGTTCAAATTCATACGTATTGCATAAATGATGCTTGAACAATTCCTGGGGGCTGGGGATGAATGACGTCACGTAAATATTTCCCCCTCTTTATTAAAATTTTCGGAATCCTTTGTTTGGCTCCTTCTCAGCTTAAAGGGGAGCCTCCATACGACAAGAATTTTCTACCATTATATTTGTTTCTTCCGGCCATGGCCTAGCCGAATGGAAACGGACAACAGTTGGGAGAAATTAAGTCAACTTCCCCGTTAAATTGAAGATTTGGCCTTAATGATGCTTGGATTCACATATTTCTCGAGATGGGTTAGAACGCAATTAAAGTATTACAGTACAAAGAACTAGCAGACTCTCGGATATCCACACGAGGTCAGCCCATATACAGGAAAGTTACATTGTCATCACTCGCAACATCCGAGACTCACAAATAGGCCCAATTTTATTTTATGAATCGTTGGACTAGGTACCATTACTGAAGTACTAGGTACCATTATAGCAGGCAAGCTATTCCAAACTGTTATTATCTTAAATGAAAATAAATTCCTTGTTATATCCATATTGACACTATGATAAATCAACTTAAAGCCATTATTTCTAGTAACACCTTCGTTATTCTGGGTAAAAAAGTGGTCTGAGGTAACGTTAAAAAAACCTTTTAGAATCTTAAATAACTGGATCAATTTCTCACTGAAATCTAAGCGTTTTTAGAAATGGCAAACCGGAGAAGGAAGCTGCAGCTTTACGGAAGGTTTTTAGTTGTGTGCACGTCTAGTCGCGGGCGACTCTACATCTCACATGTCTGTCAGTCGGTTCCCGTTTTGTTTTTGTTTTTTTGTAATAATATTGTAACTATTCGGTTGATTCTAACGATTTGAAACCTTTATGTTGTTTTAAATTCTCTTTCGAATGATATAATTGCCAAAGTCCTCACAAGTTTAGCCCGGAAATTATTTTGTTTTGGCAATAATATCATAATTATTCGGCCGATTCTAACGAAATTTGAAATCCTTATGTTGTTTTACATTTGGGGGAATGATAGAATTCCCAAGGTCCTCCCTAGGTTAGTCTGGTAGTTATTCAAAGTTTTGAAGGTCGTAAGGTCATAAATCAGAATAAGTGAGAGCACGCGACTTTTGGTCAGCAGACATTGTTTATGGAAAAATATATATTATATTCTTTATTTAGGAGACAGGTTTTGGAACTGACTGGCTTCCATCATCACTCACTTTCGAAACTTGTCTCCTAAATAAAGATTTTTTATAAAAAAAAACTAAAACTGCGTCTTCCTTCTCATTTAAAAGCCCGATATCAAGTTAAAATATCTATTTTTTAACACTGCATGTGCAAAATACGCCCCTGGATGACATAACACCGGCATGATAGCGTGCAACATAATACGAATAAACTCTTTATTAGTCTTTTCCTAAATCTTATGTGGGTGACAACGCAGTTAATGTGTTAAACTGATTAAATTGGTTCCTTGATCCCTTATTGAAATAATGTTTGATTCGGCGAATTTGATCTTGAAGGCATCGTTTTTTGTTTGATTTGTAATCACAAGATATTTCCTTGTCTGCTATTTGACTCGGGTGTTAAAGTGAATGAAGTTTTACAACTGATTTAAAATTCTGAGATCTTTGGCCGTTGGCCTCAACCACGGCATCCAGGCGGCGTCGGGACATACTGAAGTCCTTGAATGAAATGAAAAGAAAAGTGGGGGACAAAAAACAGCTCGCCCGACTTCCCTCCCACCCTTAGCCCTCAAAAGAGTGGCCAAGAAAGGGGGGGCGGTACTGCTTTGTAGTACCCTGCAGCCACAATATCCAGAACCTAAGTAGGCTCCAGGCACTATGGGTACGGTGGGTAGGAATGAAAAGGAGGGAAAGGAGAAAGTTTAATGATAGCTCAGCGAAAAAATACAGTAGGAGACAAAAAAGTGCTCTTAGTTAGTCATGGGACCTACAGCTTAACGTGGAATCTGGACCACGATGTCTAGCTTATATCTATTCTAGATCGTTGTTGTTTATCATGACCCCTGCCCCACGTTGTTGAAAATTGAAGGAAGTAAGACTTTGCAAAGAGATGCTAGTTTTCCTGGAGATCAGGCTAATCTCTGTCTATTGTAGGTAATTATAGTTAGCGTGATTAAGTTATAAATTTGTTTCGCGTGAGAATTCCCCATTTTTGTTTTTGTATATGTGTCGATTTGTATCTTTTTCAGTGTAGTGTTTGTTTATATAAGGCGTTCAAACCGTTACTAGTAATTATTCTTACTAAAACTGTGGAAGTTTCTATCTCTCTAGCTATTCTTTTATATTCCTATTATGAGGATAATTGTATATATGGTGTTTTCTGGTGATATTTCAGTTTTCTATTTATCTAATCAATTTTGTTCTTCGTCGAGTAATCTTCTCCTTCTCTAGGTGTAGAATTCTTTTTCCTCCTCTTCTCCTCTTTCAGCAATCCTTGCGAAACTTTGGAATAAACTGTGTGTTCTCCATCCTTTCTTTTGGGCAATTTGATTGGTTAAATCAATTCATATTTCGTTATCTGTCTTTTCTATGACTTTCCTGGCTCATTTTGCAATTATTCGGTTGAGTTGCTTGATCTTTGCCTCCCTGTGAAGGTCTTGTTGTCTTCTAGTGTTAGTTAGTATGTGCATAGCTTGGTTCTGTACTCTTTGTAGTATTAATAAGTTACTCCTCGAGATCGTGTACATCGCTATGCTTGGATAAATAATCGCGGATTGTATTATGGCATGGTTAAATCTTCCTCTTGTTATTCACGTAGAGGTTTTTAACTTGTATAGTAATACCAGTCTGCTTTTTCACCGATTTAACCTCTTAGTAATGTGCTTTTTGTAAGCTGATGTCAAAAGCACTTTATAGTCATTGTCGTATCTGTATCGCTGTCCTACATTTACACATGAGATGCTCTTCTTGTATACCGGCACCATCTTATACTTATCCCTATTGGTTTTAATTTTCCATTTTTTTTTATCTATTGGTACTTCTTACCTCTTCTCTCGTAATCCTGTAAGGGCAAACTATCAGATGGGTCACGTTGTCGGCGAATTTAATGTTCAGGTAGCCCCCATTTCTGGGTAGCGGTATATCTGTGGTGTAGATAGAATAAAGAGACGGGCTCAGACATCTGCCCTAGGGCAAACAGGCATGGAGTTCGAATTCATCTCTTCGATGGCGTCCTATTTCCACATAAACACACCTCTCCATTACATAATCGCATAATATCCTTTCAATCTTGTTCATAGCGATTCTGAGTAGCTTGTATAGCATACCCCTCTGCCAAACTTTGTCGAAGGCCTTGGACATGTCTCGACAGACAATGTTCACGCTAATTTTTTCTCTCCTTGCTTTAGCAATCTTCTCTAGGATGATTCCTAGGGTCATCTCCGTGCTTCTAGTTTCCTGAAGCCAAATTGGCAGCTATTCCTTAGGCGAGTATCATTGAGGTATTTCGACAGTCTGTTGTTGATTTTTTTTTTTTTCATATACTTTACAGATAAAATCTAGCAGATACGCACTCGATCTGGGGGTTTTCCAGCCTTGGGGATGAAGGCCATCCTTGCTAATTTCATCTCATCGGTAAAGTATCCCGTGTTCAAGCAAGCATTGAAGTTGTTTCTTACCCTCTCCAGTATGTTTGGGGAAGCTTCAAGATAATGAAACCTGGTGAGTTCTAACCAGCATGGGGCTCTTTGTCGGAATCTCTTTATCGTATCTTTGATTTCATCTCATGTAATGACCGCATCTGTTCCTTCCTTATTGTTTCTTCCTTCTTCGAAAAAGTGGAAGGGGTATGTTCTTTCGATGTCTTCATTTAATTCGTCCACAATTTGATGTCCGAATTCTATGTTATAGTTCTCGCTCTCATCTTCTCTGATTTTGAACGCATTTTTCCAGTGCGCTTTGAACAATATCTCTATTTCTGTCTCGGCTTCTAAAATGTTGTTCCTGAGTCCTTAATTTTCATTCTATCTCTTACTATCCGTGGCTTTAATCTGTTTATGTTTCCAAAATTCCATTGGGGATGCTTCTACATCTATTTTCTCGATATGTTTTCTTTCCTAAATTAGTAATATTAGGTCTCTTTTCTTTCTCTTGAGTGCGTTGTATAACTCACTTGATGGTCCAAATCTTCTCATAGTTTTTGTAACCCGGCTGATCTCCTCGCTCATTGCCATCATTTCTGGTGTCCATCTGAATTGTTGGATGGTTTTCAACCAGTTAATGGCGATGGTCCCCTTCTCTGCCCATTTTATTTCTTCTCTAATCCTATGCAACTCCTCATCGATTTCCGCTAGAATGGCTTCCCAGAGCAGCAAGTGCGAACGTACTAACAAACTTGTGAGCATGTTAAGACAAGGTCGAAAGGAGGTAGGCTTAGGAACGAAGGTCACATTCGCTGTCACATCCAAAGAGGTGATGGACCCTCATAGGGAGAGATTAAGCATCCCTCGTAGTTCGGCCCCTAACTATAATTTTAATTGAGGATTCTAGGCGATGAAATTACTCGGAAGAGGAATAACTTTATTTGCCTAGACGTCTTTTGACCTGGTAGTAGGTCATCTACGGGGCAGAAGGTTCAAAGTATGTACTATATATATATTACCTTTAATATCATGTTCACCATTCTGTCCCGAAAATGACCTACCACCAGGTCGAAAGAAGTCTAGACAAATAAAGTTATGCCTCTTCCGAGTAATTTTCCACGCCTAGAATCATCAATTGAAATTATAGTTAAAGCTATAAAGAAGCTGCAATTCAAATTAAACAATGCAGACCTCGCTGTGGACTTTAAGGAATTCTATATTCTATATATAAGTATATATATATATATATATATATATATATATATATATATATATATATATATATATATATATATATATTAGGTAAAAGGCCATGTTGTATCTAGGTTCTATTGAAGTCCACAGCTGTGGCAGCGTTATTAATTTTAACTTGTATTTTCTTAATATTTCTTGCAAGTTTTTTAACGGGGTCTTCAAGGCGAGAAAAAACATCCGCGAATGACATTCTTTATTCCTAGACTTCTTTCAACCATGTTAGGTCATCTTCAGGGAATGAACAGAAATGGAATTATTTTAAAGATTTATTAAAGAGAGAAAGATACATTGAGTTTTCCATTTAAAAAAAATTCAAAGTTGAAATTGAATACAATATGTAAAAATAAAAAAAATATATAGTTACAATAGTGCTGGAAGTTTTGCTAAAAATACAGTGGAGAAGAATAAGATTTGAGAAAGTACTAATAAAAAATAAAAAAGGGTGTCCTCCCGGAATTATCAGGAGATCATGTTTTTAAAAATGATACATTAGTTATTACATATATAGTTTACATGATTTGGGTTTATTTTTAGTAATACAAACTTATAATCATTATTTAGGCTCAATTATTTCCAATTGTGGCCGTTATTTTACTACTTTTAACGTTATTAATTTATTTTGAACACTCCACTATCACTTATCATTTATCGTGGTTCACTCTCCGTTATTTTTACACATCTCCAATACTTTATTCACTGTTAGTCACTCGCGCATTAGTCGATTTCTGACGTTTTCATTCCACTTTTAATTTTCTTGTATGTGGACATGTTAACGGTATGTACATCGTGCGTTCCATCAACTGTCCTCCTATTTCCTTCGGAGACCACGGTCCCTCGAAGGTTCATTTGTAGTCTCCTCGTTTTATTCCAGCGAGTAGCTTTTCTTGGTTTCCTTTCTTGGGTCTGCTGATTGTTGCACCAAAGACCTTGAGGTCCACTTCTTGACCGTCGAAGAAACATACTCTTAGTAGCATATCCCTTTTCTCCGTGAGGGGTACTCTGGGATATTTCAAGATTTCTTCTTCTTCGTTCTCTTCCGTGTCCTCTGTTTGTTGTTTTTGTTCCTCTTCTCCTTCTTCTTCTGTGGTACTCTCGTCTTCTGAACTTTTTGTTTGCTGTGCGCAGGCTGGTTATGCTACCTTTTTATTTTCACTACTTGTCTTCTGTGTTTCGTCGAGGAATTAAATGTTCAAGATTTCTTGTGATGCGGGTTTCGGCGAGAACCATAGCTTCTTCTTGATGTAATTTTTATGTAGAAGTATATTTAGCTGGTCAGTAAACGAGCCGGGTTTGGCAAGGTTCGACAAGTAGGCAAAGATGACCATAGTCATTATCTCCTTGCACTCACTTGGCATCACCAGCTTAGATGTAACTTTTTCTGTGTTCGGATTTCGGTTTGTTGCAGCCGCTTCCACGTATGTTCTTGCTTTTGCCTCCTTTTCTTTTTTAATTCTCTCACGTTTTGTTTGGATTGCTTCCTTAAGTATGGGGCATTTCATGGCCAAGGCCCTGTGTTTCCCTCCGCAGTTCGCACACTTAGGTTTTTCTGTACCGGATTCTTTCTATGCGTGTCCTGTTTTTGAGCAGACCGCACATGTGGCTTCCTTTTTCGAGCAGTCCTTCCTGACGGCTAGACAGTTGAAGCAGTTTTTCAATTGAATGTATTCTTCTGTTTGAATCTGCTCAGAGGTTATTCGAAGGTAGAACTCCAAGATTCCATCTTTCATAGCCCTCTGGGCTGTCTCAATATTCGCGAAGACGACTTTAACAATATTTTTACTTTGTCGATTTTTGCCCATTTTTGCCTTTTGCAGAGCTCGTCATTAATTCCCTCGCAGGTGTTATCCGTGAAGAATGGGTCGAGCCTCCTGAGTATGATTTTACGTCTGACCATGAGTTCTTGTGGGATGGATGCTTCGAGCCCAATCACACGAAGGGGCTCCTTGGCTTTATCAGACACGATGTCCTCTACGTCTTTCGATATCCAGCATATCACTGCCTATCCGTTTGGCATTTCGATCAATCTTATTAGTTCGATATTTATTTTGCCGAAGATTGTTTCCATCACCGTTTGCCGATCTGGTTTCGTTGCCCCTCTGCTGGGGCAAGAGGAGCCTTCTGGTGCAGAGAGGTAACTCAGTATTACTGGCGAGTTTCCAACGGAGTCCCTTGTGCCACACCTTATCAAAGGCATTCTCGAGGTCTTTGCTGATAGAGTGTGTCTTTTGTCGTACCTGGCGTTTTTTTTGTATTCTGTTGTTTACGATGGTCACAGCCGCCTGAGCGGACCGGCCCCTCCTGAACCCATATTGATCATACGTTCGAGTATTTTGCCTAGGTACAATAGACTTGTGATTGTTTGGGTGTTTGGGGTGTTTGTTTATTTTGTGTAGAAGTATGTTGTGAGAGACTGAATATTTTGGGAAAGCGGCCTAGGGCTAGTGAGGCGTTGAATAAGTGTGTAAGTGCGGGGAGGTTGTGTATTAATGCGGCTGGTAGTCCTTAGGGGCCGGGTGCGCGTTTTGATGTTGTATAAATGCATTGCTTTGTTTCTTCAACGGTGATGGGAGTGGTCAGTGTAGATGTGTTGTCGAGCAGCTCCATTTATATCAAGGGGGCGGGCCTTAGCTCGTGAGCGTGGGCTCGACACCACTCTTGAACTTCCTGGAAGTGCTCTTACGCGTGTGGTTTGGGTGGGTTGCGTGTGTGTGTGTGTGTACTGTGTCCCAGTGGGACCTAAATGCGTCGAAGATGACGTTGGTGTATGTGAGTGTTTGGTTATTTACTTGGAGGGTGATGAGTTTGAGTGGATCGGTGCCTAACATCCTTTTTACGGGCCACCGGAAGAAGGAGGGGTCAGTGCAAAGAGTGTCGTCCGCAATGCTGACGTCCTCACGCCACTGTCGGTTCTTATCTAGCTGCATGCACTGTAGGATGCGGGCACGTATGTAGGTGAGTGCTGTTATGTTGTCGTGGGCCTCTGGTGTAGTTACTGTTATACTGTGTGATGAGTCTCTGAGTGTGTATGGAATATGTGAAGGGTTTTATACATGTGTAGGTTTTGTGTGGTGTGTGTAGGTCGCGTGCGTGCTGCATTCATAGTGTTTAAGATTGAGCACCAGTGGTCGTCTAACAGATCTCGATTGGTGTGGTCCAAGGCCAGGTTTTGTGGCGTGTTTTCTGTTATGTGTCTCTTGAACTCTTCCCAGTTCGTGTTTTTTGAGTAGAAGAGAGGTGGTGTGGGTATGAGTATGGGATATATGGATATGATAAGGTATATCTGTATGTGGTCAGATAGTACTTGAGGACCCAGTGAGATGTGAGTGTAGAAGCGTGTAGCGTGTTCGTTGCGGAAGACCACGTCCGGAGACGTGGTTCCTCCGCGAGTACCGAAGAATGTGGGGGAGGCCGGGTCGATCTGCTCGCAGTTATAACGCGGCAGGGCACTGGCCAGGTACCTTCCTGCATTATTCGTGGTGTTAGAAAGCGTTTAGGTCCCCCGCAAAGAAGATAGGTAGGTTGTGGTTTGATAGAACTCGGAGTGGGACTTCTATGTTTAATTGTAGGTGGGGTGGTCTGTAGTGCGTGGCCACTAGTATGGGGCCGGAATTTGTCTGTACCTTGCAGGTTAGAAAAGAGTCATCGCGTGTTTAAATGAGGGAGTGGTGTATAGCGCGCTTTATTAGGACCGCTGACCCTAGGTGCAGTGCTTGTGGAGTTAGATATGTGTGGTAGCCTGCAATGCGGAGTCTGTTGTTGGGAGGGTGTAGACTGGTCGAGTTCAAGAGTATTATGTAAGGTCTTTGTGTGTTTAGGACCCAGTTGGCAAAAGTATGGCGAATACAGTGCCAACTGCGTACGTTTAATTGTATTATGTTGAGACGACCTATTGTCGTGGGCGGAGTGCGCGTGAGGCTGATTTAGCCGGGACCGTTCCCCTCTCCTTGGTCATTTCCCAGGAAGCGTGGGGAATGAGTACCATCACGCGGGGCGGCTGTGGTTTCATAGAAGTGAAGAGGTTGTCATTGGTGTTATTGGGTGGGCAGGCCGTGGCAGAGGGGAGAGTGTGTTCCGTGGAAGGAGGGTTAGAGATAGTGGGAGAATGGGTGGTGGTCGTGGAAGGAGGGTTAGAGATAGTGGGAGAATGGGTGGTGGTCGTGGAAGGAGGGTTGGAGAGAGTAGAGTCTAGGAGGGGGAGTTAGGAGCAGAGGGGGAGGGAGTAGAGCTAGTGGATGGGAGCTAGAGATAGTAGGGAATGTGCAGATTATGAGAGGAGGGGGTCGGGAAAGAGAGGATGTTGGAATGGCAAAGAAGGAGGGGTGGGATGAGGAGAGGAAGGAGCAGCAGGGAGGGGGTTGGTCGGCTTTACGCGTGGTTGTCTGTGGTGGGGGGGTTTCGTGGTGTGTTTTGGGGGTTTAATGCGGAGTTGTGGGGAGGGTGTGGCGGGCTTGGAGGAGGTGGTGGTTATGGTATCAGTGGGAGTGTGGTTGGAGGTCTGTGAGAGGGGAAAGGGCGGTAGGAGGGGGTTGGTGGCAATAGGGGGGAGTTGAGGCTGCCGAAGGATGAGTGCTCGTGGTAGGAGGGGGTTTAGTTATAGAGGAGGAAGGAGTGGTAGCTGTGGAGGGAGGAGAAGAGGCGGTAGGAAGAGAGGTGTGAGCAGTGGGCAAAGGGGCAGGTAAGGAGGGTACAGTGGCGAGAGTGGCAGGGACAGAAGGGTGGGAGGGGCAGGAGCGTGGCGATGGTGGGGGCGGGGTGTGAGGGGCAGTAGGTCCAGGGGGAAGGTGTTCTTGCCCACCTGGGTGGGGAGGAGTGTGAGTCTCCTGTGTGCATGCTCGTCGATTAAAGCGAACACCTTCTCGGAGAAGGTGATCTGTTCTAGACCGTGCGAGGCAAACAGTCTATTGAGTATGTTTGCATATAGTCGGGCATCGCCCCTTGACATTTTGTTTGCTACCGTTGAAAGCAAGGCGGCCAGGCGTAGCTTTGGGTGGGTGGTGTGGGGTAGGAGTGGGTGTTGGGAGTAGTGAGGGTCTCTGGGTGAAGGCTGTTTGGGTGGGGGCGGGTGTCAGAACATGTGAGTGATTCTGGGTTACTGCTAGGGTAGGGGTGTGTGTGGGGTAGGACAAGGGGTGGTATGGACAGCGTTGTGCCGGCAGCAGCAGGGAAGGAGGGGCAGGGGCGGAGTGTGTGGTTGTGTTAGTGGGTTGTAGACGCCGTATGGCCGCTACGGCGTCAGAGCGGTCCTTGCTTAAGTAAGGGCATTTTATGTTGACGCAGTTTGTGCAGAGGGGTGAATTGGCAGTGCAGGTGGTATAGTGGTAGCCCACTACACTACACTTTGAGCAGACCAGATTTGCTCGGCAGTTTCGTGTCTCGTGTCCGGTTTTGTAACACCGGTGGCACTGTGTGGGTTTTATGTTTAGCTGTGGCTCGATGTTATGTGGATGTGTTAGTGTGCCGCAGACCTTGATGTCTTGGTCTAGCAGCCGTGTTTTGTTTTGTTCGTCGGACAATGTAATTACTGCCCATTGTTTTGTGCGGTTATAATAGAACTCTCTGATGACCTCCCCCCACATACTTCTGTCTGAGCTGTGTGCGGAGGTCATCGGTGGAGAAAGCCTACCATAGGGGTGTTTCTTGTGTACACCATCGGCTAGTTTTGTGGGAAGGTCTTGTGTGGCGAGCCTGTCCGACGCAAAATTGTGGAACTTGACTGCCTCCTCCTGTGAGCGGAAGACGAGTTTGTTACCTGTGTGAGTCTTTATTATGTTTGTGATGGGGGTATCATGTCAAGCGGCTAGGTTGAGAAGTGTGTGTTCATTGTTGGTAGTGAGTGTTTTATCTGTTAAGTGTAGGAGTGTGAGTGTGGATGTGTTGCTGTGTACCATTGTGGTTCAGTTTTTGAAACTTACTTTCCTTTTTATTAGAGGGGGTCCCCCGTCCCGCCGATAACGACCCCGTGGAAATGAATCCCATGTAATGATGATTAGTAAGTGAGTATGGACCTGGTTGGGCTCCTCAGAGGGTGTGAAAACATGGCGGACTTAATGATGACTGAAGCCCGAATCAACTGACTCCAGTCGGGGTGCCGCCCCCTCTATTGGGTTTTGGGTATTTCTCAGTTACGTCCGACATCTCACAGAGACGGTAGTATCTCCCTTTGTGGTCTTGGACGGTGCCGCAGGGGCGGGTATTAATCCTGCCCACGTTGGTAACTGAGTCCCAATCCAGGTTTGCTCCTTCCTTTGGGTTCCGCAGCGGGCTAAGCCTCAGACCACCTTTCCCCAAAGTTTGCAATTATGCCCTTTCTAAGTAGAACGGCATAGTTGCAACGGAGCTTTATGTGTAGAGTCATATTCCCAGAGCCAAGTCATGGCGGGGAAGGGATGGGGAGTGTTTAGCACTTCATATGATTATAATGAGCCTGGGAAATATATATACCTCTCGAGATGATACTGTCCACGGTATGACTTGCCGAAATCGCACTGTTATCAGTTAGAAGCGTCGAGGGAAATTTTGCCGGGCCTTGCCTCCTGTATCTAAACGATAGCAGGGAAACGCAGAGATGATGTGTATTTCGAGTGAGGAGTTTCCCCTGCCTCTTTGGGAACTTCATGTGCCTAGATTAGGGTTGCTGCCTTAGGTGAGTTAATGGGGTGATGATTGATGAATGAATGTACCTGGGTGAGATCCTCCGAGAGGTGAAGCATGGCGAACTTTTGGTGGATGGTGGTCGAATCAACTCCCACCGCCCGGGGTGCCACCCCCTCAGAGTTTTGGATATTCTACGATGCGTCCAACATACATAGAGACGGTTTCATCTCCCTCTACGGTTTTGGCCGGGCTCCCCCGGAGGTTGTTTTGGAACACCCCCGGACTTGCAGCGTAGACCCATTGACCAGGTGCCTATGACTCTGTGTTCCACAGTGAGATAGGTCTCAAACCTTCTTTCCTTGGAGCCTCAAATTATGCCTTTGCTCAGTGCAGGGCATAGTTTGAAATAGGCATTGATGATAGACAGCCTTCCGATCCGGACGAGATTGACCCGTGGCAGCGGAAGGTGGTAAAATTAACCGGACATATTAAAATATGATGGCTGGATAAGTGTATTTTTCTTGTTTTTAGGGGGAGGGGTAAGGTGAGTGATTGAGTGAGATGGATGAATAAGAGGTGAGAGAAGGATGAAAAGAAATGAGGATGAATTCGTTGGCAGGGTCGACGTGGAATTTGAATGAAGTTTCCCTGAGAATGGGGTTCTTAAGCGAGAAAATTCCTTCAGTGTATAATTCTTCTCGAAGAAGGTATTTCTTTTAGCGTTGGAGAGTGCGATCAGGCAAAGTATCCGAGCTTCAAAGAGTCCATGCGTGCTGAGCGGAGTAAAGCAGTCATGTGTACATTGGTATTGGATATTGGACATACTCGTATATAAGGGAGAAATATAGTAGTAAAAGTGTTTAGTAGGAGAAAATAATGGGGAAATTTAGGGAAATAATAGGAAAGTAAAATGAAAATAGAATGAAAGACAGATCCCTGATGAAAGGGTAGCTCTGGCTCTCTTTGCGTTTTTTTTTTGTATTGAGTATATATAATATAGCTAAATATATATATATATATATATATATATATATATATATATATATATATATATATATATATATATATATATATATATGGGTTTTTTACCCCTACTGCTGGTGAAGAGTTTTTTTAATCTGGGTTTTTAGGTCCTGATTTTGCGTTTACTCTTATTTGTTGTTGTTGTTATTGTTGTTTTATTTGGGGTGAATTAGAGTTTTACTCATTCAAAGGAAATATATATATAAAAAAAAATTAAATGATCAGCTTTGTTTGTGTTTGATTTGTGAACGAATTTACGTGAACGTTGGGTTTATGTCTTTGTTGATGAGTAGTCTGCTACTTGTAAATGATCTTCTGTGTTTTGCGTCATTAAAGTCCATGTGCTCGAACACAAACTCGGGAGAGAGATTCCGGTGTACGGCATCACAGATCTTTATTGCTCTATTGTGAAGCTCCACGCTTATGGGGTCAGCCCCAGTTCGCCATGGAGCTCACTCTGCCTTCTCCTCTCTCTTCTTCGCGTTCCCGTTATAAGTAAGACAGCCTTATTCTGAACCCTTTGCAGTTTAAGTATCTGTGTATTGGGACTCGCGTTTATTGGGACCGGGGGGTACAGGAGTCTGGATCTTATGCACGCATTATAGATTTTAAATTTGTTGGAAGTTCTTAGGTTTATGAATCGAAAAAATCACCCAAGTCCTTCTGTGCATTTGCCGAGATCCTATTCACATGACTCCCATACCCACCAGTTGTAATCTGGAATCTCAGAACCGTGCCCTCCGTGCGGTATGTGATGCGTACACCCCCCACACAGCTGTCTGCGTGGGTTCGTCGGAATAGTGGGATTATCTGGAACTTTGGGGCATTGGGAAATATCTTCCATCTCCTCTCGAAAGAGTTGATGTTTTCGATTTCTACCACCGTACTCTGTGCCATATAATTCACATTCCGATAAGGTGTCGTACAGATAATTGATACGTTGTTCGCAAATTGGACGTATGACAAGCCTTCTGTTAGAGGTTGGGGAAGGTCATTTGTGTATTTATTATAGAGCAGGAAACTTATACACCCACCTTATGGCACCCCTGCCTCGAATTCGAACTCAGTGCCTTTGAAGCCTTTCACGTGCACATGCTCTCTCCTCTCCATCACGTAATCGCAAAGTATCCTTTCAAGTATGGGGTTGAGGACCAGGTGTAAGATCTTGTATTGTAGACCTCTTCTCCATACTTTGTCAAAGGCCTTTTTGACGCCTCGGAGCACCAGATTTGCGTCACGTTGTTCTGCTTTTATTTTTGCTAACTTCTCGGTGATTACGGTTAGCGCGGTGTGCGTTACTCGCTTCCTCCGGAAGCCATGCTGTTGGTGGTTATGCAAATTGTTTTCTTCGAGAAACGTATTCACCCTGTTAGCCAATATCTTCTCGAAGACTTTCCCTGCAAATTCTAAGAGAGATATAGGCATGAAGTTAGCTTGACTGCCCGGTGGCTTATCGGTTTTGGGAATGAATATCATTTTTTGCTACCTTACTGTGGTCAGGGAAGTAACCCACGTTCAGGCACGCATTCATGATATTCATAAGCCTCAAAAGAATGTTAGGCGGGGCTCGAATAAAATTCTCCCTTGTCAGTCCTGTACGCCCTAGGGCCCATTGATGAAAATTTTTTAAAGTTTTCGAGAGTTCCTCAGCAGTAATTTTACCGCCGTATCCTCTATATTCCTTTATTGCGTCACGTAATGATGAGGATAGGTTCTGTGGATCTGGTCGTTTAGTTCGTCAAAAATTGCTACATTATATATAGTATTTCTACGCGAACATAAATATTACAAAAATTGGCCAATCATGGCGCGGGAAATTTTTAAGGGGAAACTAAACGCTACAAGAAACATATAAAATTGAAAGGTTCAGATTATCTATCCCACTTGTCCCACCAAAGAAAGAAAAAGGAAACCACCAAAAGAAAAAATATTCGAAACCACCTTCGCCAAAATTGGAATTGCGCTCTGCAGAGTGAAGGAACAAATTAACGGATACCTGGCCATTTGTGACACAAACAAGGACGTAGATAACATGTTAAGCACAAAAGGAAAACAGGAATTTGAGAAAATTGGGCTCATGCCCATAACACTCTCGCAAATAACAGCCCAGAGATCTATTATCTACCGCAATATCGACCCCTATGTAGGCTTCCATACCACCAATGAAATAAAACAAGAAATTGCAGACATGCAAAGCTGGGCAAAATGACACTGAAAACAACGGAACAAGGAATCTTACTATTGAACTCAAAAATCTCGTCATCATGCATCGAACGTGAATTCTTCATACCTGTACAGTTGTGTTTTACCTGCTACGCATTAGAATCGCACGCAACAAAAGATTGCACATTCCAAGGCAAGAAATGTTCTGAATGGGCTAGCAAAGAACACACCTGGAAGGAATGCAGTAGCACCCATAAGAAATGCCTGAACTGCGGTAACCCCCATCGTACGCTGTTTATGACCTGCCCAATGAAAAAGTCCTACATCGCGGAAAAAAAGGAAACAATTGATAGAAGCAAAAACAAAAAGGCCAACACCACTTACGCCCAAGCGACAAAAGCATCGAGCCAAGAGAAGACCTTGCTACAATTAGAACCCAGAATGAGAACGGACCTGATTATGGTCATCCTCCATGCATATTTCGCGAACATGATAAGCCCAGGGACCTATGCAACAGAAGAGATTGCATGCTAGTGAACAACCAAATGAAACCAATGTGGTTCCCGGATAATCCCCCATCCACCGAATTCTTTTACGCACAGATCAATAGTATAACAACAATGAAGAACAGATTTAGAGCAGTCTCAAGGGACCTCAGGTTGAACAAAAGCAGTTATGGAACCTGATAATAGCTCTTCTGTAGCATCTTCCTCAGTCTCAGATGAATCGTTTCAGGCACCTACCAGGATGGACGACGACCACGAACAGGACGAAACGGAACCAGCTACAATAATGCACAGCTCAAGCCAGGCTATTCACTTGAGGCTTTTTGGCACCTCAACTAACTCACTTCTCAAACCCATAAATTCAATGGAAATCATGAACGGAATAATCGATAGAAGGTAGAAATGGGATTATGATGCAAACTACACATAAAAAGAGGTCTATGAAGCACTGACTACCGGATAAATAGAAATCAGACCAGAATCGTGCATCAACATCACCCAAGACACGTACAAAAGAAAGAGAACCGGCAAAGTGAGATCTCCAGCCCGCGAACAGAAAAGAAGCCAGAAACAACCCCGTAAGAAATAGTTATGGAATACAGAATCTGCTACATAAAAAAAGCTAAACATATTTACAATGAATGTTAACGGCTGGCACAACAAACGACATATCTATAATGAAATCATAAGAAAAGTCGGTCCTGATATAGTCCTAATTACCGAACATGGAATTAACTCTGGTAATGACCATATTAAGATCTACAATTACGAAGTAATAACGACCAATTACTCAAATGTTAGATACTAAGGGGTGGCCTTAACAATGAAGACAGTAATACATTTCCAAGAAGTGAACGACCTAGAAGAATCATATCTCGTTGTGAAGATCAAAATGACTTACGACGACCTAATAGTAGCTGTCGGATACCAACCCCCAAGGCGCCCATATCTCCCTGTCCCATCGTTTTTGCGCCGATTTCGTAAGAATTCATCAGTCATTATGATCGGCGTTCTCAATTCAATATGCAGAGAAACGGGGTACAGCAGAGCGTTAAACGGGGAGGGCAGAACGCTAAGCCTATTAATGGATAGGAATATACTGCAAAAATCGGGCCCAGACTTCCCCACGTTCTTAACAAAAAGATCTGCAACAACCCCCATATAGTCCTAACCAATCCCACATTCGCCCTTAACCACGTCGCAATACCGGGATCATACATTCCATCGGATCATCAGAGCATGATCACAACCGTCTCAACTTCTCCAATACAAGTGGAGATCCTCCGACGCAAATGTCTCAGAAAGGCTAAGTGGGACCAATACAGAAGACAACTGGAGGACATACAGTCCCAAACAACTGACGGCTATACAGCCCGCGAGATTGAAGAGAGAATCAGATATATAACGGAGAGGATAATAGAAGCAGATCGCCAAACGATACCGTGGACCCAACACAAAACTCTCCCCGCTTCGAGATAGGATGCAAATATCCAAGAAGAGATGACTAGCCTAGAAAATCTAATCGTGGAGATTAACCAACTTGAGAACTCGTACCATCGTAACATAGAACGGAATAGACTGAGGAACCTCATAAAACAACTAATCACTGAAAAGAACAACGAAACATGGAATAATATTATAACCAGGATAGACACTGAGCGAAACTCCAGCAAAAAATTTTTATCCAGATAAGTTGACTTAGAGAAACCACTCCTAAGGAAAGAATCAAGATCAAAATGGAAGGCAGGGAGATCACAAATACGAAGGAGATAGAAAGGCATTTTAGGTCGCACTGGCAGAAGAAATTTAACATAGGTCAAGATAAAAATAGAGATTTCGACGCTGACTACGAAGCAGAGGTTGACGAACATCTTAGAACAAGACGAGAAACGATGGTGCAGAAGCTTGCAGAAGGTGCACCGTTCAGTCAAGAAGAATACGAGCAAGCCTTGAGGTCATTCAAACAAAAAACACCAGGCATCTCAGATATCACAAAAATGCATCTACAAAATGCTCCAACAAGGAAATACTTAATATTTTCAACGCCTGTCTCAATACAGGATATTTCCCAAAAGCATTTAAGACCGCAAAAAGGGTATTCCTTCCAAAACCCAGGAAGCCGAAAACCGATCTAAACAGCTATCGACCGATATCCTTGCTCGAATTCATAGGCAATATTCGCGAAAAACTGTTAAATAACTGATTAAGAAACCATCTCGAGACAAACAAATTATATAACACGCAACAGCATGGTTTCCGAAGAAAATTAGGCATGGAAACGGCCTGGCTCTTATCACAGAGTGGATTGCCTTTGATAAAGCAAGGAACCATATAATCGCGTGGTTCTGAGAGAGGTGGCATATGCCTTCGACAAAGTATGGATCCCTGGCCTTAAGTCGAAAGTCGCTGGCCTCTGCCTGCAGGACAATTTTAGCAGAATTATATATAAATATCTGGACGAACGGAAAGCTAAAATAACTATTAATAACTACGAAGGGGAACTCTTCCGATTGGGCGCCGGTGTGTCCCCAGAAGGCTGCCTTAGTCCCACCCTTTACGTGATCTATGCGAATGACCTCCCTCCCCCAGATTAGGACTTTGCACAGAATATCCAACTGGCCGATGACATCACACATATCGTGACAAGTGACTATCCGAACCCAAGGGACGTTGCCAACAGAAGAGGAGGAGAGATAAGCACACATAACAACTACGAGAGAAGAAATAAAATCAGAACTAACGAAGCCAAATTTAAAGTGATTCCGATAGGACGCCGTAAAACATCAAACATTCGTACAAACAGCAAAAACTACCCTTATACGCATGGCGGCAAAGTCCTTGGACTAAATATCACGTCGAATGGATATGTTTCACAATGCAAGGAAAGAGCAGAGGCAGGCCGGAGGGGACTCAGTTCGCTTTATAGGTTCAAACAACTCTCGCCCCCAAATAAACGCAAATTATATACCACACAGGTAAGACCAGTCCTCCTTTACCAAACCATACCGCCCCATACCCTCAGTAGATGCGCCCTGAGGTGATTCACAATAGTCCACTAAGATTTATTGTTGGTGTCACACTGAACGACCGTAGTGTTCTTGGGCCTTTGTTGTTTTAGTATACACAAGTGATTTGGTACAAGGTCTTGAAAACAAGGTTTTTTAGTATGCAGATGATACTACACTTGTTGGGGTAGTCAGGTCTCCTGCAATGAGAAACCAAGTTGCCATGAGTCTAAATCGTGATTTAGAAAAAAATAGGAAATGGTGTGATGGTTAAGGTATGAAGCTTAATTCAAGTAAAACTAAGACCCTCTTGGTTAGTAGATCTCGTACCAATGAGCCGCCTCATCCTCCACTCTGTGTTGGAGATATACTTATTGCTGAATCGGAATCCATAACGATCCTTGTCATTACCTATGATTCTCACCTGACTTTTGAGAAACATCTTTTAAATGTATCTGCTAATGCTGCTTGAAAACTTGGTATTGTACGTAAGGCCTCATATATCTATAATAATGAAGATATTAATGCTACTTGTTTCAGGTCCTATGTTCTCCCTCTTCTTGAGTATTGTTCTCCAGTTCAGATATCCGCATCTGCCAGAGATCTGTCTCTCTTAGATAGGGTTGCTCATGGAGGCAGGTTCCCTTTTCCTGATGGGGCTAGCTATGACATGGATCATCAACGGATGATTTTATGTTTGTCGATATTCCATAAATACTATTTCAGTAGGGAATTGCCACTATCATTTTTAATTCCTAAGCCCCTACCTCTTGCTAGAGCAACAAAGTTTGCGGATGGACAATATCCACATGCACTATGCATTCCATGCTGCCGCAATTCTCAGTTTCAGCGTTGCTTTTTGCCAAGAACAGTAAAGCAGTGGAATGATCTTCCTGCCGAAGTTATGCAGGAAGATCTTAATATCTTTAAACGAGGTTGCAATACTAGATTAAGGGTGTGTCCTACTGCCTCATAATTTTAATATTGATTTGATTTGATTTTTTGTAAACTTATTTATTTATTTATTTACACATTTCAATTTATTTGCTTCAGCATTCATTCTTTCTTACTTGACATATGGACACTGTGTTCTGTTAGAGGTTGTGTTTAAGTTCACGGCTGCTAGGCTTTTCCCACAAGAATTTTGTGTTCATTATCTCAAATGATACTATTAATAATACCCACACGCCTACTACATCAAGTTTCCGATTTGGACCTCATCAATGTAACACTCCATAACCGGGCGAAAAAAATATGACAAAGGATTCAAAATAACATGGACTCCGAGATGACAAACCAAATAAGACTACCTGATGTTAACCACGAGCTGACCTTCAAATACGCATTTCAAAGCAGCCAGATCCTGGCTCAAGGAGATGCTACAGCAATATACTAATGACCTTTACCAAAACCAACTCCAAAAGTACATTGAAATTATAAACAAATGATTTAAAAAAAGATCCGTAGTGGACAAAAAATAAATAAATAAATAAAATAAAATAAAATAAAAAAAGATCCGTAGTGGACAAACAAAAGAAAAAGCGGTGAGGCTTCCGTCAAAATTGGAACCACCCCAAAATAGAACAAAGGCTTGAAAGCTTTTACCACACAAGACAGCCAAGATAACTGTTATTCGACCGCAAGAAAAACAGATTTAGCCAGTTAACCTGGTACACACTTCTTACACTTATATACACACCTTCAGACTTTCTTCTCCTATCTATCCATACACATTTCTAACTTACACCATCATTGCTCATTGATCTATCCCATACCCAAACCTAGTCCTACAACGATTCAAATTCAAAGTCTGACTATTTACTGCTCAGAATTCATTGAATACACAACGTTAGCTCAGAAGAAAGTTCATACCAGATAAAGGAGGTATAGGAGAGGGAGAGCGAATTCACAAACGTGGAACTTTTTTAACTTTCCCTACGGGGATATTTCAGAGAGAAAAATACATTCGGAACTGTGAATAGGTGACACGTGTCTGCCTAAACTCTCCCTACTACCCCCCTCTGAGGGGCAGCCAGGCGGACGTGAACTGCATTGTCATTCATTTAGTATCCACCCAACTGTGTCGTTCTCTGTGATAGACATGATTGTGGGTGCCAAGGAAAGCAGGTTTGAGGAGTAGCCCACTGTGGAACTCGCCGTCTGAGGCACCCAGACAAGAGGCAGAATGCAACCTCCGGGGGGAAACTCCGGGGGCCCTATTCAATACCATAGAGGGAAGTACACCCGTCTCTATGGTATGCCAGGATGCAGTTCTGATGCCCAAACCCGTGAGGGGCGGCATACATGGAGAGGTAAGAAACTTTGTCTTAGATATCATACGTTACTGTTAGTAACAATTTAATTTACTATTTATCAGTCATCATTTAGGAATGTATTTTATAGTATTTAATATTTATTAAATATAAAATAATAAATAGTAACTGTGTGTAACAGTATAATTAATTTAAATCACGTTGGAATTCCCAATGCGAGAGATCACGATCATATTCACAAGTTAGCGATTGGACGTGAAACCAAGTCTTTTTAGTTTTAAAGAAGAAGATGTGTATTAGTAGGGCAAAACGACAGCTAGGAAGATAATGACATTTTGATAGTGGACGAACAGCGACACATGATAGGTTGTATATCACGACCTGTCACAGAGCCATTAGTGGATACGATTAGTGCCACTCAATTTGGAGGGGTGGAGATTGCCACCAGAATTTATAGATGGAGCTGAACAGTTCTAATATTTTTAAATTTAATAACTTACAACGCACAGTGACAATGAAGAAGAAGACGATGAAGACGTAAGCTAAACAACAATTGAAGACGTCACACCAACTTGACCAAGGTATGAGCTGATAAGTGATAACTATACTTAAACTTGTTAAGTTGTTGATAAGTGAAATTATAACTTATACACGAATAGCTGTTTATTTAATTAATCACAATTTCTTTAAGTAAATAAAAAAAAGACCATGCCGCAATGTGGGGATCCCTCGTGAGGCAGCAAGGGTTGAATGAGAGCGGATGCGCGAGAAAAAGGGTCGCGGCGAGCCTCTCTCTCTTTCAAGGCTACCCCGCTCGAAGAGAGTGGATAGGTGTGTATGGGAGCAAAAGGATCGTGGTGCTCCTAGTCTCCAGGCCACCTTGCTTTTGTGGGAGAGACTAGGTATAACAAATAAATATAAACGAGTAAAAGAGTTATAGTCCTTGACCCTTGTTTTTATTTCAGGTCTGCAATCTTCAGAGTTGGGTGACTACTATGCCTTGCTAAAGCATGTTCGTTGTGCTGCACATACTCTAAACTTTGTTGCAATCACAGACGCTGCTAAAGTTATAGATCGCGACGGTAATAAAGATTACAAAAAATCTCGCGATTGGCTCTCAGTAAAGCCCAAGCTTTGTGGAACAAACAGGGCAGGAGCCCCCAAGCTGCAGATGCCATCAAGGACGAATTAGATGGACAATTCATAATCCAAGCAGCTACAAGACGGAACTCTTCCTATGATGCTATTTGCGCCTCAACAAGATTCTTGAATCTAAGGAAAGTGCTATAAAGAAAGTCAGCAATAGGCAGACTTAGGCATCCCAAGCTTTGCACCTTTCGAAGTTACCTATCTTAAAGAATATGAGATGGCAATGAATCATGTCGCTAGGGCCTTGATGTGTTGCAAGAAGAGAATAAAACGTACATAGGAACTTTGTTGCCACAATAACAGGTTGCCTTAATCTACTTATTAATGTTAAGGCAAAACAAAACCTGTATGTGTGTGACGCTCTTGGTACTGTTGTTGAAAATGCAATCCACAACAGATTTTGTAAAATGCTGGAAGATGATGAGTGCCTCTTGGCATCTGCTTCTCATCCCCATATCAAGCTAAAGTGGCTCAATAATACCGAAAAAGTAGATTATATTACTACAAAGATGTCGAATGAAATGACACACTTAGGTGATTTTACACCCTCAGAAAGCAGCAGTACAGAAGGAGAAACAAATGAAGCAGTGAAGAGACTCTATTCGTTAGGAAAAGATATTCTGCAAAGAAAGCCTGCTCTCCTCTCCGACAAACATTTTGAAATGCTTACATTCCTCAAAGGAAATAATTTCAAATAAAACGTATTTCAATATTAAAGCATGTTCCTAAATCTTCAATCAATATATTTGTCGCGTAAATATTATTTTCTATTTTATTTCATATATTTAATGTACAATAGTTGCAGTTGCGATTGCAACTTGTGTTTACCAAAGAAAGCTTAAGAAGGAAAATGGGAGAAGTAAAGAACGGAAAGATAGGGCAAACTATTTTAACCGTTATATGAAAAGAAATAAAGAAGTTGGATTTGAACCTGTATCATCAAGCGCATAGCTGGGGGTTATCGCGATAACGATGTCGAAACTAAGTAACAGTATTCAAAATTCCTACTGTTGTATTTTAAAATACTGCTATATATAGTCAATAATCAATATTGTTTTATAATTTTTGATTTATCGATTTATCGGTTAACACCATATCGGGCGATAAATTTATCGCCAGTTATCGATTATCAGTTATCGCCGATAAGGTTATCGTTATCGATTTATCGGTTATCTTGATACATTTTTTCGTTATCGCGACCATCTATGATCAAGCGCTCATCGCTTACATGACCAAGCTCTGGCGATGAGCGTCTTGGTCACAATTTAGACTCATGGCAACTTGGTTTCTCATTGCTGGAGACCTGACTACTTCAACAAGTGTAGTATCATCTGCATACTGAACAACGTTGTTTTCAAGACCTGTACCAAATCACTTGTGTATACTAAAAACAACAAAAGTCCAAGAACAGTGCCTTGAGGAATTCCAGACACAACACGTCTACGTTCACTAAAAACTCCATCTATGACAACACGTTGCTGCCGATCTATTAAAAGAGTCGTTAAGTAGTCATAGGATGTAGACACCTATTCCAAGGTTTTGTAGTTTTAAAACAAGTGCTTTATGGCTAACATGATCAAAAGCAGCACTAAAATCAATCTGAACTAATCTAGATTCAAAACCCTTCTCAAGATTATCTTGCATGCTACAAGTCAAATCTAAAATGGAATCACAAGTACCCAACTGCCTCCTATATGCATACTGACTTCTAGCCAGTAAGCCATTTGACTCCGAGTATCTATATAAGGGCTTAGTATCAGCTTCTCAGCAACCTTAGAGAGTACAGGAAGAATTGAAATAGGCCTGTATTGACTACAATCGGCAGATAACATACCCTGAGGAATAGGTACAACATTGCTCAATTTGCGATTATCAGAAAAGGTGCTTCGATTAAATAATAAAATATATATAATCTAGTTAACTTAGGTACTTGGGAAAAAGTTGTCGGGATCGACTCCGCCCCAGCTGTCAAGACTGTCAAGTATCTTTTTAACATCCATTGCACGAAAAGCAAACCCAGTCGAACGAAGCTCTGGATGGCAAGTTTCAGGGAGAGGAACTTCTTCAACTGACTGCTTGGCTTCAAAAGCTCCATGGAGTAACTTTGCCTTTTCTTTTGCACTAGTTGCTAACTTTCCATTTGGCAAAAGTAGTGGTGGAATGGTAAAAGTGTTAGAGTCAAAAATAGCCGATTTTAATTTGGTTCACGTGATATTCTCCTAAGTGTTTTTCGTGGTTGTGTCAGCAATTTTGATTTCCTTGGGCCTTTAAAAATATATCTATAAAAAATCACGCGTCATGTGATTAATAATGTTTCCTTGCAGTAATATTTGTATTACCTTTTTTCGAAAAATCCGTGCAGGGAAGAGATTCATAGTCTCCGTTCAAGTTGGCGAAAGTGTTCCTTTAAAGCTATTCTATTCTGAGAATTTTTTAGTTCTCTGCGTAGCGTAGTGTACTAACGGCATACTTTTAAATGAGATCAAAGTGGTGCTCGCTGCCTCAGTGTGCCTGGTTCGAATCTCTTCCCTGCTCAGATTTTTCGAAAAAAGGTAATAAAAATATTACTGCAAGGAAAAATTATTCCGTTTTCTCTTTCTTTGTGGTTTAATGGATTCATTTTCATCATTCTCTCGTGCTACTTTGAGAGAAATATACATTTGTATATCTGCCACGAATTTAACTATTCCTCATTTATTCTTTGAATTCCCAATTAATTTTCTATTTCTTTCATAGTCTCCGTTCGAGCTGGCGAAAGTGTTCCTCAAAAGCTATTCTATTCAGAGAATTTTTTGGTTCTCTGCGTAGCGTAGTGTACTAACGGCATACTTTTAACTGATCAAAGCGGTGCTCGCTGCCTCAGTGTGCATGTTCGAATCGCTTCCCTGCACGGATTTTTTCGAAAAAAGGTAATAAAAATATTACTGCAAGGAAAAATTATTCCGTTTTCTCTTTTTATGTGGTTTAATGGATTCATTTTCATCATTCTCTCGTGCTACTTTGAGAGAAATATATATATATATATATATATATATATATATATATATATATATATATATATATATATATATATATATATATATATATAATATATATATATATATATATATATATATATATATATATATACAGTTTTGGGCCGCAACCAAAAAATTATTGCGGAGCAATCACAAGATTTAAAGTATGTGCAGCACAACGAACATGTTTCGACAAGTCATAGTAGTCCCCCAACTCTTAAGATTGCAGACCTGAATTAAAACAAGAGTCAAGGACTATAACTCTTTTACTCATTTATATTGATTTATTATACCCAGCCTTCTCCCGCAAACGCAAGATGCTCCCATACACACCTAGCCTCTCTCTCCGAGCGGGGTACCCCTGGAAGAGAGGCTTGCCGCGACCCTTTTTCACGCGCATTCGCTCTCATTCATCCCTTACTTCCTCACGAGGGAACCCCACACATCGCCATGGTGTCCGTTATAATTACTTAAAAAAAGTTGTGATTAATTAAATAAACAGGTATTTGTGTATAAGTTACAATTTTCCCTGTCAAAACCTAACAAGCTTAAGTATAAATATCACTTATCAGCTCATATCTTGGTCAAGTATTGGTGTGACGTCTTCAATTGTTGTTTTGCTTTCGTCAGCATCATCTTCCTCTTCACTGTCACTTTGCGTTGTAGGCCTTGCAGTGGCCGGCGACTGACTCCGATTTCCCGTCAGACCGTGACTCGCCAAATAAGTTGCATTGAGCAAGAGCAATGATTAGGATGTAAATCATTATTTTTTTTGACTGCAATTATATTTATTTTTATATGAATAAAATGTTCTATTACTAATATGCATTAAGATTAAATAGTAATTTCGTTATCCTACTGATCAAGAAATGGGCCTCTTTAAAGAATTCATAAGTCGTTAATATTTTAACATTTAATTACAATATTATATTGATTAAATCTTACCTGAAAGCTTTGACAAAGTTACTACTATTGCCCTTGGAAATTGCCCAGGTCTTATCCTGTATGAGAAATTGAATCTGGATATCCTCAATTTGAATATTACCACCTCTGCTGCGTCCCATTTCCAATATAATTAATTTGTAAATATTTGTTAACTTCTCTAAAAAAATTTCATGTTTATGTATATTTATAATTGTCCTATCCTTGAGAATGGATTTCCTACTCAAAACATCGTTACTCAAAACATCGAAGGTCAGTCTTCGACTGACCTTCGAACAGGTAGCACGTGTTTTATAGAGCTCTCAGTCTGTTGATCTATTTTTCAGATTTTTCTATAGTTTGTTTGTTTTTTGTTTTTTTCTCACCACAATCAGCGGTGAGGCACCCAAACTCCCAGGAAAACTACATCCAGAGGATTGCGTCCAGAAACAAGGGTATCACCAATCAAAGCTTGTCAAGAACTAAATCATGCAGCTATAGATATATACAAACAATATTAATATATACAAAACTTAGGAACCATTACAACCTTCACTCCCCATAAACTCATCCAACCTACTCTTAAATACATTTAAATTTGGACTACCTACTACCCTCCGCGGCACTTTGTTCTAGAAGTCTACCACTCTATTGGTGAAAAAATATTTTCTTAAATTCAACCTACACCCTTGCTTTTTAATTTTCAAGTGGTTACCTCTAGTCTGATTTCCATTATCTTACTCAAAAAACTTGCTAACATCCAATTAATCTATCTCGGAAAAATTTTTTAAAGAGCTCAATCATATCCCCTCTCACACACCTCCTTTCGAACAAGAACATATTTAATATCCTTAGTCCATCTATATATTCAAGGTGCCTCAGGGAAAGAATAATCTTTGTTGCCCTCCGTTGCACTGACTCGAGAAGGTTAATATCGTGTCTAAAATGTGGGGACCATGCCTGTATACAGTACTCTAGATGTGGCCTAACATAAGAGTTATAGAGTTTAAGAATAACCTCCTTACTCTTGTAACTGACATTTCTCTTAATGAAACCCAGCACTCTATTTGCCCTATTTCTTGCTTCAATACACTGTTTAGAAAACCTTAATGACTCATCTATTACTACTCCTAAATCTCTCTCATCCTCTACTAAGCTCAGCCAATGCCCATCCATTTCATAGTTAAATTTTCTATTATCTTTTCCCATGTTAATAACTTGCACTTATCAAGGTTGAAAGTCATTGGCCACTTATGTGCCCAGGATAACAATTTATTTAAATCCCTCTGCACTTTAAAATTATCATCAATATCTTTAACTACAGCTGCTAATTTGGTATCATCCGCAAAAATTGGCATTTTTTTATTAACTCCCTCCCCAAGATCGTTTATATAGATGACAAATAATAATGGACCGAAAACTGATCCCTGAGGAACCCCACTGATAACATCCCTCTACTCTGACTTTACACCATTTAGCACTACCCTTTGCTTCCTGTCTTTCAGCCACTCAGCTATCCAATTTGAAACACCCATACATATCCCAATTATTTTTAATTTATGAACTAGTCTCCTATGTGGTACCTTATCAAATGCTTTACTAAAATCTAAGTAAATTATATCTACATTCTCTCACAGATAATAAATTTTACTTTTAAACCGAGAAACAACGATCTGTTCGTGCCGTTGCAAAGGCAATACCAGCCATTCAACCTTGTGAGCACTTGATAGTTCAAAACCCCGCACGTTGTATTGTTATTATTCCTTGGTTACCATATTCGTCACTAACAACACTTTCTTCATAAACTATAAAAGGATTAATTGATGCTTTGCCTCGTTGATCTTATTGAGCGAAATTATTAAACGTAAATAAATAAACATTGAAGCGACCTTATGGCTGCGGTACGTAGATGGTGGATGGTTTATATTGTATACTGTAGCTTACCTATGAATAGATAGTGGGGAATTACTTACAGATACTTACAGAAGACTTCATGGAAGAGGCTTATGCCTGTGACTCCAGAGGACTTCTTGTATTGTCCCCACCTCTTGGACTAGTTAGCCATACCATGGTGTATTTACCGGTAAACATGAAGTTCGGCGGCGCGAACGATGGGATGCAAAATATTTCGTCCTTGTTCCAATATGTTTCACCTTTTTAAGGGTAAATTCAAGGGGATTGTTTGTGGCCCCCCCCCCCCCCACCTACAATCCTGAGTTTCAATCAATGGTAAACCTGAAGATTTATACCCTGCAAGTTATACTATGGGGGGGGTTATGCCACTCCCATACCCCTGCTCGCTACACTCACCCTCAGGAACAAGTAATAAAACCAGTTAATCACACAGTTGGGTGAAACATGTTCAGAGTTGGACGAAATATTATGGGAATGCGAGCGGGAAAGCTTACAGGGTATGGATCTTCAGAATTACTTCAAACAATTGGGGGGGCTGGGGGCCATAGCCCCCCCAGTATATGATCATAATTGTTTAGAAAATAATCTTTAACATTTTTATTTTACCAAACGTGCATGAATATCCATGCGTGGGTGAATGAAATATACACCTCCAGAATTTATAATAACGCAGTTGTTCATTTTATGAAATGGTTATTTTGCTTAATTTGAATCTTTCCTCACTATTAGCCATATTTCCTTCAACTTTTGGCTGACTAATTAGCCAATCGCATATTATGTTATATCTGCAGACAATTTGCTCATGCATCTTTTGTGTGTTGACTGGAACAGGAGCTGCCAAGTGTAGGCCATGAATGGTCTTTTGCAGTCTCCTTCTTTTCTTATGTTCTTATCTTTTGACTGATTAGCCAATTGCATGCTATATTATATCTGAAGACAATCTGTTCATACATCTTTTGACTGATTAGCCAATAATATGCAAAGTTTTCTAATTCAAAACAGAGGTAAATGGGAAAAGGTGACAAAGTATATTCAGTCAAAATTATGTAGAAAATTTGACATTGCTATACAATTTTTAAATAAAAATACAGTAATACTTCAGATTCGGGGCGCACGGTAGATGGTGCTGTTAGTTGGCTACAATTTTGGGCTACAGCATATCTCTTATGACCTCAGACGGTAGCGTCAAATGTGACCAATCACGGCGATATATTATTTTGTTGTTTTGGGTATTTGTAACTTTATTCTATTATTTACTAAATATCTGCGCTCTGCTCATTTATAGTTTTTTCTAAGTTAGGTAAGGTTTCTTGATGTCTTTTGTTTTGTTTTCATATTTTTTGTTTGCTGCGAACGATAACAGCTTCTTACTGGCAACATCGTAGCTTATAAATAGGACCCATTTTGCAAATGTTTTTCTTTCGTTATTACATAACATAAGAACATAAGAAAAGAAGGAGACTGCAAAAGACCATTCATGGCCTACACTTGGCAGCTCCTGTTCCAGTCAACGCACAAAAGATTTCTTACCAGAGAAAAGTCATCAACATTGTCACCCTTTGCAGAAGTTCGTCAGATCTAATCTACAATATACATAAAATGCATCCAGAGGATTATGTCCATTCATGCAACCGCAAAATATAATCTCCCCACTCCTTAGAAAAATATATACATATGTACATAAAAAAAGAAGTCAGTCCCATCTAGCAGCTTCATCCATATATTTATCTAATCTATTCTTAAAACTAACCAGAGAGGAGGCTTCTATCACATGTCTAGTGAGCCTTTTCCATTCATCTACTACACAATTTGTTAACCAATTCCTCCCAATCTCCTTCCTAAACCTATACTTATCAAGCTTAAACCCATTGCTACGTGTCCTGTCATTTTCACTAAGTATAAGAACCTTACCCAGATCCCCTTTATTATATCCTTTTACACATTTGAAGACTTCAATCAATTCCCCTCTGACTCTTCTCCTTTCCAATGTATGTAGATTTAGTTTTCTGAGCCTTTCACCATAAGGTAAGTTCCTTAGCCCACCAATCATCTTTGTCATCCTTCTCTGCACAGACTCAAGCAAATCAATATCCTTCCAGTAATATGGTGACCAAAATTGTACTGCATAGTCTAGATGAGGCCTAACCAGCGCCAGATAGTTTTAGAATGACTTCAGCACTCTTATTGCTTACACTCCTCCTAATGAATCCCAATATCCTATTAGCTTTATTCTTAGCATTTAGGCATTGCCTTCTAGGACGAAGGTCTGAACTTACCAAAATACCCAAGTCCCTTTCACAATCGGTCCTCCCTAAAATTCTCCCATTTAATTTATAACTATTCAATGGATTGTTTCTACCTATACTAAGTACACTACATTTGTCTATGTTAAACTTCATTTGCCATTTCTCGGCCCAATTGGACAGAATGGTCAATTCCTCCTGCATTACAACAGCATCAGAATCAGCCCTAATGGCCCTACCTAGCTTAGTATCATCAGCAAATTTACTCAGGTCACTACTTATACCTATGTCAAGATCATTAATAGCAAGAGACCCAAAACAGATCCTTGCGGAACTCCACTGCTAACACACCCCCACTCAGATTTAACTCCATCTACACTAACTCTTTGCTGTCTGTCACCAAGCCATGACTGAATCCACCTAAATATACTGCCATCGATGCCGTGTGCTTTAACTTTGCTCAGAAGCCGTAAGTGTGGCACTCTATCAAAAGCCTTACTAAAGTCCAAGTATAAAATATTATAGTTTTCATCATTATCTGCTGCTTCACCTTACTATAAAAAGACAGCAAATTAGTCAGACAGGATTTACCCTTACTAAAGCCATGCTGTGATTCTTTTATCAACTTATGCTTATCCAAGTGATCTCTAATATTCCTTGCTATAATAGATTCCATCATTTTCCCTACCACTGATGTCAAACTTACTGGTCTGTAATTAGACATATTTGTTTTATCCCCTTTCTTAAATATAGGTATCACATTGGCTTTCTTCCATGCCACTGGCACAATGCCACTCTCCAATGATTTTCTAAAGATGCCTGCTAAGGGCTCACTTAACACATCCTTACATTCTTTCAAAATTCTAGGAAAGAGCTCATCAGGAGTGGTGCTTTACTAGTTTTGATTTTATCAATTTCCTTTGTCACTATCTCCTTTGTGATCAAGATATCCTTTAATTTCTCTTCATCATTACCCCGAAAGATCATTGACACCTCAGGTATATTTAGAGTATCCTCCTGTGTAAATACTGAGAGAAAAAAGTCATTTAGCATTCCAGCCATTGAGTCCCTATCACTCACTAATTCTCCATTGGAATCTATAAGTGGGCCTATTTTATCTCTAACCTTAGTTTTGTATAATTGATAAAAACTTTTAGGATCTTCCTTTGCCCTATTTGCTACTTTAATTTCATAATTTCTCCTTGCTACTCTAATTAACTTTTTAACATCTCTTGCTAGTTCATTATATCTCTGCCCTAAGTGATCCTCTCCATTTTTTATTTTCCTATAAATGCCCTTTTTAATGCCAATATAATGCTTAATTTTATCTGTCATCCATTTTGGGTCATTATTTTTAGTCCTAATCTCCTTATATGGAATGTTAATCATCTGACCTGTAATTAATTGCTCAATTATTCTTTCATACTCCTCTTCAATTGTAATCTCTTCCTCCTGGTGATTATTGTCTCCACTAACTGATATCATTGAATCTATTCCTGATTTGATTTCATTGCCTGTTTTCTGTTCAACTGCCTCCAGGTAAGTCCTTAGCCCATTATAATTTGCTCTTCTAAAGTCAGGAATTTTAACATTGTTCATGCTACTATCAATACCATTCCATTTCATCTTGAATCTAATTTCACAATGGTCACTATTACCCAAATTTCCTCACATCTCAGTATCCTTAATAACTTCTTCACTATTTGTCAGAACTAAATCCAGTATATTATTACCTCTAGTGGGTTCGTTAATAATCTGCCTCAGAAAATTATTTTGGACAACATTCAAAAATTCCTCAGCCTCCTGATCACCCACAAGAGCTTCCCAGTCTATATTTCTGTAATTAAAATCGCCCATTATACACACATGCTTACTTCTACATGCCTGTTCTATCTCCTGCCACAGAAGATTTGAAGCTTCCTTACTAAGATTTGGTGGTCTGTATAATAATCCTATGACAAGCTTGTTTTTACCTTCCTTTACATTTAGCCATAATGACTCTGTGTTATCATCTAATTTAATTGTACTGTTTACACAACACTGGAGATTATCTTTAATATAAATAATAACCCCTCCTCCTCTCTTCCTATTCCAATCTATATGGAACATGTTAAAGCCCTCAATCTCAACCTGAGGTTTAAAGTGATTACCTGCCAAATCAAGCCATGACTCTGTTATCGCAATTATATCAAAATTCTCTTCACCTGCTAACACTCTTAAGAGGTCTATCTTATTCCTTATACTCCGACCATTTGTGTAGTATATTTTTAAGGTTTTTTTTATTATTCCCATCTTCATTGCAATGTGCTTTTTTATTCCTAGTTATCTGCTCATTCACTTGTGCATTAGTCCCCCTATAACGCATCAGTATACCCTCCTCCCTAGCTATTCCTCTATCTCTGCATCCCTTCCATTTCCTACGCCTGCCCTCTATTCCTGTTATTCCCTTACCTCTAACAGCTTCTAGTTTCTCACCTGTAAGGACCTAGTCACACTATCCAGCTCCCCCCATAGAACCTCAACACCTGCCCGACTAAGATGGAGCCCATTCATCTCATACAACCTCCTATTCCCGTAAAACCCACCCCAGACATCTACAAACACCAATCCTAACTCCTCACACAGTCCTTTCACAAATTCATTCAAACCAATTGCACGCGACAGCCATTCTACCCCCACATCCAATCTCCATGTGCTTCTTTGTTATTTGAATTCCGCTTTAGTTTGTATAATCGCGGAAAACTTTTAGATTATCTAGAGGCGCATAAACTAATCAAGAAACCTATAAAAGTAAGAATTGTTTGTTATTAGGTTAGGTTTTTCTACCAGTAAAAAGCTGTTGGGAGGGGGGGGGAACCCAGTAATTTCAAGGAGACTGCTTGTGGGGGAGATATCACTGCAGGGATCCCACCCTGCGATGATCCTGAGTTTCAATCAATTGGGGGGGGGGTCTGGGGGGTGCAGCCCCCCCAGTATATACTCATATACAAAAAAAATTTAACGCTGTTATTGTTCATATCTGACATCATAAGAGATATATTGTAGCTGACTAACAGCGCCATCTACCAGGTGCCCCGAATCCGAAGTGTTGCCAAAAATACTTGTTTACTGTGACATCACAATTAACTAACTGTCCAGTCAGATCTGTCTTCATTCATGACTACCCGTTGTCTTCGGCCTGTCAAGAAGCTTTCTATCCAATAATAAGTTTTTCCTTCTATCCCATAAGCTTTCAGTTTACTTAAAAGTCTTTTATGAGAAACTGAGTCAAAAGCCTTCTGGAAGTCCAAATACACAACATCAAAGCTCTTTCCATGCTCCACAAACAGTGACCATTCCTCCAAACATAAGAGTAGCTGAGTTGTACATGATCTATAACATAACATAATTTCACGGATGACAAAAGCCACAAGGGCCTATCAAAGGTCATCTGTATCCATCAAATCCCACCCACATAATACATCCATTGGATTTTGTCAGATCATGCATCTACAATATACAATTTAAACAATCCATAGGATTATGTCAGACCATGCATCTACAATATATAATTTAATGCCTCCATAAGAGTCTGTCAAAAACAAAATCAAAGTCCCCCAAAATATACAATAAAAAGAAACTGCATCCACAGTAATAAGTCAAGAAACATACCCCCATACCAAAAGGTAAGAAATTAACCCTCTATCCCCATATAATCATCCAATCTGCGCTTGAAAACATTCAAGTTTGGGCTGTCTACAGTCTCAGGTGGCAAACTATTCCAATAATCCACCACTCTGTTAGTGAAAAAGTATTTTCTAACATCCAGTCTGCACCTCTGTTTTTTAATCTTTAAGTGGTGACCTCTAGTCCTATTACTACCTTTTAACTCAAATAAATGCTGAAATCCAATTTATCCATCCCAGAAAATATTTTAAAAGGCTCAATCATATCTCCCCTCACACACTTTCTTTCAAATGAGAACATATTTAATACCCTCAGTCTATCTTCATATTCAAGGTGCTTCAGGGATAGTATTATTTTTGTTGCCCTCCTTTGTATTGACTCTAACAAAACCATGTTGCTGATCAGCAAAAAGACCATTATCAATCATGTTTGACAATATTGTCTCCATAATCTTAAACACGACTCCTGTTAGACTTATTGGCCTATAATTCTCAGGCTGCCATTGACTTTCTTTTTTATGGATTGGAGTGATATTGGCATCTTTCCAGCCTTGTGGAATATCACCAGTTTCTTGAGATTTATTGTAAATAATATTTAATGGTAGGCTAATACTATGTGCTATTTCACCAATCATTTTGGGGTGAAAACCATCTGGTCCAGCTGATTTGTTTTTTCTCATTTTTATTAGTTTCTTTCTCACTTTTTCTTCACTAATTACCACATGATCTAATGGGTCACTGCCAACTTATTTATTTTCTCACTGTGGTATATTTCTTTGATCCTCCTCAGTGAAAACACTACCAAAGAAGTCATATAATGTTGCCACTTTATCAATATTGTCGTAGAATGACTCCCGACGATACTATATATAACACTATTCGTTGAGGGAACTTCCTTAATTATCTCTAGAGTGCGTTTTTACTGTCTGGCGGCCGATATTATGTATCTTCAAAATGCTTAAGAAGTGGAACTGAGCTCAAGGATAATAATATTGCTATCATTAATAAAATAGAGTTTTATTAATAATAACTATAAACAAAACACAAAAACGGAAAATATTGACAAACAGAATGGAAAGGGTCGTGGAGACTCGGGCTAATCCAAGGATTTAAGGGATCAAAAAAAGGTAAAACAAATATGGAGTTAAAGAGATGGGATGGTTCGATAAACCATTTAAAGCACAGGATAGAATTGACAAATAAGGGATCAATACTCAAAAGGTGACGCTTGGCTTACGTAACTTCATTAGGGTGCAGTGGAAGGTACTTGAAGGAATATTCGGTCCGCTGGCGAGTTCCAGCCGAAGGGGGGGGATAAAAGGATCCTGACGTGGCGTCTTGGAAAGGAGAACCGTTACTCGACGAACGGCTTGACGAACAATAGCTGTTCTAGGTTGTTCTCTTCTGAACAAAGGGGGGGATGAGAACCGTCTCTTGTCTACGGGCTCAAGAACAATGGCTGTTCTAATGCTGTTCTCCTTGAACAACAGGGGGGGTGAGAACCGTTTCTTGGCGAAGGGCTCAAAACGAACAATGGCTGTTCTAATGTTGTTCTCCTTGAACAACAGGGGGGGGATGAGAACCGTTTCTTGGCGAAAGACTCAAAATGAACAATGGCTGTTCTAATGCTGTTCTCCTTGAACAACAGGGGGGGATGAGAACCGTTTCTTGGCGAAGGGCTCAAAACGAACAATGGCTGTTCTAATGCTGTTCTCCTTGAACAACAGGGGGGGGGATGAGAACCGTTTCTTGGCGAAGGGCTCAAAACGAACAATGGCTGTTCTAATGCTGTTCTCCTTGAACAACAGGGGGGGGGGGATGAGAACCGTTTCTTGGCGAAGGGCTCAAAACAAACAATGGCTGTTCTAATGCTGTTCTCCTTGAACAACAGGGGGGGGGATGAGAACCGTTTCTTGGCGAAGGGCTCAAAACGAACAATGGCTGTTCTAATGCTGTTCTCCTTGAACAACAGGGGGGGGGGGATGAGAACCGTTTCTTGGCGAAGGGCTCAAAACGAACAATGGCTGTTCTAATGCTGTTCTCCTTGAACAACAGGGGGGGGATGAGAACCGTTTCTTGGCGAAGGGCTCAAAACGAACAATGGCTGTTCTAATGCTGTTCTCCTTGAACAACAGGGGGGGGGATGAGAACCGTTTCTTGGCGAAGGGCTCAAAACGAACAATGGCTGTTCTAATGCTGTTCTCCTTGAACAACAGGGGGGGATGCCTTGGGGACTTGGCGTCACTAAAGGTTCGAACCTTTGGCACTCAAGGAATATTGTCCTCCTTCTGGACAAGTGATGGTGAATCTCGAGGTCGAGGTCCCTTGGCGCACAAAGGGAGAGAGGGTCGTGGTGATGTTTCGCGACGAAAATCTGGATCTCCAATCTGATCTTAGTGGTAAAGTTTCCATATAAATAGCCAGGACATCTCCTTGGCGTGGGGGAGAATGGGGTGGAAGCTTCGAGGGAACGCACAGCTGGGCTGGAGAAAAATGCCTTATCTGTCCATAAGCCTAACTCGATCTGGCGAGGTCGGCGTATGGGGGCGAACGGGGGGGACGATAACCTCCTTGTTTAAACATTGGCGTCCGGTAGCTGTTGATAAGACTCCAAGCCTCGAATCGAAGATGCACGTGGGCAGCATCGTGGTTTTTAATAATATGGGATAGGAGTTGAAATTAACTCGTTCTATCACAAATATCATTTCTTGCTGTGTTACCATTGCCACAGTCCAAGTCACCAATCCTAGATCTTGTCCGGAGTTTACCTTTAGCATATTTCCAAAATGCTTTGGGGTTATGCTTAATCTCACTAGCCAGTTTTTTTTCAAAGTCTTTTCTTAAATTTCTTGTTAAGTTTCTGAGTGCATTCACTTCAGCCTTATATTACTTTTCATCTTCAATATCATGTGTGAGTCTAAAACGCTTCCATTTAGTAAACTTACGTTTTCTTATTTTCTCCACCCTGTGATTTATGTAAGATCTACCATGTTTCTTGGCCTTCACTACAGGAATGTTCTCATCCATCTGCTCCCTCGAGTGATTGCTGAAAAAGCTCATGCACATCCATGTTCATCATCAATTTGTCCAGTCTATTTTCCCAAGCTTCCATGCCATTTGTTCGTAGTTACCTTTAAAATAGTTGTATCTTTTCATATCATATATTAAACACATGATCACTAATACCCAATGGTGAATCATAATCTATGTTAGTGACCATACCTTCTTCGTTTGTAATTATTAAATCGAATAGACTTGGTTGCTCATGTATTCTATACCTTGTAAACTCAGTGACATGCTGGAATAAGAATGAGTCGTGCATTGCCAAGATAAATCTGTTTGCTCTATGAATGGGATGTTCTGACGAGTGACAATTTGTCCAATCTATTTCAGGGTAATTGAAGTCACCTACTATCATAATGTGGGTATATTCCCTTGACTCTGCCACTTGTCTTAATACTGTACATAAGGCTGAATTATTTTCCTCACTGCTATTGGGACTTCTATAAATACATACCAGTAGCAGACAATCATTACCTGTAAGTTTTAAGCTGCACCATATACTCTCTTCAAAATCAGTATTAATTTCCATATCACTTGCATCAGAAGTTTAATTTTTGCTTAGGAGCCAACCCAAGCTTGGGGGAAATGCGATTATTGTTGAGATATATGAAATCAAGTCTATAAAATTTAAGTACCTATAATATAAGTAGGGAAGTTATGGTTTTGGCGCATTTGTGAGTATTCAACGAGTATCAAAGAGATTTTTTTCTTTGCCAGTACTGGACCATTTGGCAGATACATTAATATGTAAAATACAACCGTGCATTTTGTCTGATTCAGTAAGGATAGGATAGTTAGGTAAAAGTAAAAAATATATCTTAACGGTACATTTGATGTTTTGCTTAAATCTAACCTAGTTATTTTATCTACCTAAACAAAAGTCTGGTTAAATTAGTACCTACTTCAATTTTTTAGACGTATGCATTTTGTACAAAAATGAGGGCAGATTTAAGTAAAACACATCAAATGTATTATTTTACTTTTAAGCCAAGATTTCCTCAATTTGAAAGAAATTTAATTGTATCTGGATTCCATGAATGATTTCAGGAATTTTTAATATGCATGGCACCTGAGACAGCACTTGTAAAGTCTGTAGTTGAGCTTCTGCATGCCATTGGTAATTTACTCCAGTGGGGCAGTGATTTTCTGCTTGAGTTGCTCTACAAGGTGTCAGGTCAGGTAAATGGAAGTCATTTCAACAGCACATTGTCTTCATTACCAGTATGGCTACTCCATCTCTCTGGCTGATTCTTATTGAGATAAGCCTGCACACTGAGTTTCCAGTGAGGTGGAACCCTATCCCATTGAAAAATGAGTCTTCATATTCATTTGCAATAATCTCATCCATTAACCAGTTCTGAAACATTTATAGATAAACATTACTGGTCATATTTCCCTCAAAGAAAAACAGGCTATACAGACAATTATTAGAGATAACACAGAACATATTTGCTTTAGGTGAGTCTCTTTCATATTCAACTGTGGCAGGGATTTTCTTCATCCCTCCAATGTGAACATTATGCTTGTTGACTTTACCACTCATATGAAATGTGGTCTTGTGACTGAAAACGAGATGCTCATGATACTTATCTTAAAGTCTCTTTTCCATATCAACCTAGAATTGTTTTCACTTTTGCTTTCATTTTCTTTTAAGGTCTGAAAGAACTGCAGCTTCTAGCGATTTAAGTTTTCTCAGGATATGTAAAGTCTGAGGGGACATTTCAAGCTTTTCTGAACCATGTAGTCCCTTGAATAGCAATAAATACTTAACTAAAAAAAACAAAAAACAAGTGATCAAACTACTGCATATTGATTTAAATTTTGTAGTTGAAATTAGAAAGCAGATTGCAGTGTTTATAAACATTTAATTGAAATTACCTTTTATTGTAGGTTGGATTGAATCCTGAAGAAAGGGAGATCACTCGCATCGAGAGGATAGGGGCACATTCTCACATCAGAGGACTTGGGCTCAATGATGAACTCACACCAAAACAATGTAGCCAAGGAATGGTTGGCCAAATTAAAGTGAGTTATGTTCTCTTCCTTGTTACATATTGAGTAGAGATAGAGGCAATACAATGTGCTTGCCCAATATATTCTGTAGATGGTGCTGTATGATACCCATCATGATGTCTTTCAACAGGGTTGCGTGGCTTCCATGAGGCTGCACGCATTGAAGGGTTGGGTTTCTTCAATGATGCTGCATGCAATGAAGGTTTAAAAAAAAAATGTTCAGGAGTTTTTCAGTCATCTTTGCAGCTTATTAGTCTGTCTTTATTCTAGTTTATAAAGAAGCACAACTGTCACCAAAAGAACATATTTTTATTGCTATGAGAAATTGAAATATTTTCTTGCATCTGTTAACTAGCTCATCGTTTTTCTTCTTAAGAAAGCTGAGTAGCACCTTTCTTTAAGCACTATTCACCTAATACCTTGTTCCATGTCTATCACACAAATGCCAGATTCAGGCTGTATGTGGCTGAGAATACCTCTATCCTTCACTCACCTAATACCTTGTTCCATGCCTATCACCCCCGTAAGGGACGCTGATGGGACTCAGCGCCCTGTCCGGCCCCAGCTTGGCATTCTTTTTCTTCCGCTAACCCCTATCTCATGTTCTGTACCAATTCTCTTCCCCATAAGTGGCACGGTGATTTGCCTTCCTGGCCGCCATGCTGACGGGACTCAGCGCCCTGTCTTGCCTCTTCTATTTTTCTTACTTTCGCCTCTGTACGGGTTGATGGATGTGCCCACTGGGGGGTATCCTCTGCAGGACCGTGCCTTAGAGGAATTTTGTATGAGCGCTCTTTTGGACTCACGATGACAATTTGGTGCATGCCCTCGGCTCCAGGGGCAGCTCAAAATAAAATATACTTATATGGGTCAATTTAACAAACATAACTCACAGAGACATGCAGTCTCTGGTCATTGTGCCTTGGACCTTGACGGTAGACGCTTTAATCCTTTTGGGTCAGAATTCCACCCTGAGTTGGATTATGACCGATTTTTAGTCTAGAAAGTGAATGGTAGTCCTCTACGAGGATTTTGTTGAGGAAATTTGGCCATGTAATGATGGCGCATTGATAGTTGAGGTGAAATCAAGCGAGCAGCATCAGCATATTAAGACCCTACAGTCTTTAGCTTCTGTAGACATGTCCTGCTTTCCACCTGACATTTAACACCAGTAAAGGTGTTATCCGATCGGTAGAGTTAATATATTATGATGTTGACAAACTGGTATCAAAACTTAGCAATCAGAAGGTTGTAAGTGCCCACCGCATTTACAGATTTGTGAATGACGCTAGGTTACCTACCGCCACCATAGTTGTGACCTTCAACAGTTTGGAACCGCCTAAGTACGTTAAGGCTAGCTATCTTAACATCCCAGTCAAGCCTTACATTGAAAACCCACGACGATGCTTCCATTGCCAATGCTTTGGCCATATAAGCAAGTTTTGTAAACAAACAAGGTTGTGTGTGAATTGTGGATCGGATTATCACAGGACGCCCTGTTCTCAACAGCCATGCTGCCCTAACTGTGTCGGAAAACACCCTGCAACATCACAGCAATGCACTTTCTTTCTCTATTAGAGAGAAGTCATTGCCATTAGAAACAAGAACAGGGTCAGCTTTAAAGAGGCCAAAAGAAGAGTAAAGGAGATGTATGTCCAACCTGGTGTGAGCTTTTCTGATACTCTGTGTTCTACCGGGCAAAAGAAAGGGAGAAGCCAGAGACCTCCTACTGGTTCTCCTGTGCCTGACCAGGTAAAAAGTCCTCCCCATCCTAAACGTACATCTCCTCGTGATGAACACTCTTAGTCAGCACATAACAGTGCTTCTGAGTTTACTAACAAGAAGAGGAGCCTTGCATCCTCTCCATTCCCCAAGGGTGGTTAAGCACCTTGCTACTGATCCAGAACATATGGATGTTGATCATGTTGGTCCTCAGGTGGTATTCATTCCACCTCTGGACATTCACCCTGCCCCTAAAGGACTAAGCTCTTCTTCAGCTCCAAAGCAATTTATCACTCCACCCCCCCCATGTTGATACTACTTTGGAATTCCTTGGATCCCTGAATGAGAAGGAACCAACCTTTGCTCCTTCCCAGGAGCCAGCTGTTGTGGAGGTTACCCCCTCATCAGAGGAGGACTCTCAAAAACTGACTCCACATCCTTCTCTATCAGCATCAAATTCACAACTTTCGCTGATGCCCTTGCCACCACCATTGCCTCTACCATCCCAACCAATACCACCAGCTGTGTCAACATTGTCTTTTCCCTCAACACCTGAACTAACCCCTGGAGTTGCTTCCATCTCTTCTTCTCCAGTGAAGACAGTTCTCTCTTACAGCCACTTATCAAAATCTGATGTGCCACCTCTTAAAGAAAAACCAAAGGCAAAACTCAAGCTTCTGAGGCCTCCTTTGTCATACTCCAAGCCTTAGGCTAGTATGACACAAACTACTTCTGCTGGTAGTTCAAATCCAAAATCTCCTACCCCTAAGGGTAGGAAGAAATCTACCGTTATGCTTAAACGGTAACAATGTTTCCAATTATTCATTGGGACCTCCAAAGTCTCTTCCCTAAATGGGAAGAGTTCAAGCTCCTGCTTAATTGTTACAATCCCGATTGTATTGCTTTACAGGAGACTTGCTTGGGTAATCTGCAAGTACTCTGTGAGTACCCAGCATTTCAGGTTTTGTGGGATGATATAAGAACCCCCGGAGAACCAATTCATGGTTCTGCTGTTCTTGTTAACAATAGGGTTCCCCCCAACGACCAGCTCTCTCTTAACACATACCTGCAGGCGGTTGCTGTCTGCCTGTTTTCCAGTCGCCATTATTCGGTCTGTTCACTGTATCTTCCTCCTGGCGAGGAAAGAGATACAGCTGTTTTAGCTACAAAGTTAGCTAATTTAATTTCTCAACAGCCTCCTCCCTTTTTATTGATTGGCAACTTTAATGCTTGACACCCCTTTGGGGGCGCCATGATAACAACCCTAGAGGAAATATGATTGAGAGATTTCTGGGCACTAATGATGTCTGCTTTCTTAACGATGGCAGCCACACATCATTTCACATCCAGATGAATAGCTTTACATGTGTGGACTTTTCTCTCTGTTCACCAAGCTGTAGAGCTGATTTTGACTGGGCAATGGATCCTGACTTGCGAGGCAGTGATCACTTCCCCATTGTAATAGCACCATGTACAGGTAGTCCTCCACCACCTAGCAAAAGATGGAATACAAAAAAAGCAAACTGGCCTAAGTTCAGGTACCTCTCGAGCCATGATGGGTCCTTCCCTCATGAAGATATTGAAGTGGTTATTGATAATCTTCTAGCCCATGTCAATCAACCATTAGTGCCCCACGATGGTAAAGAAATGGCAGCATGGCAATGCACCCTTCGACAAGATCGAAAGACCTCGTTGGATGGTTACATTGCATCGATATGTTGGCAGAGCCCTATAGACAGAATCTGGAAGAGGGTCAAAAAGCTATTGGGGAAATCCAATGGCTTTACAGCTTCCAACATTGTTCGGGCTGGAGAACTGTTGGGAAACTTGTCCCATATTTCCGATGTTTTGGCCCTATCGTTTGCTAATAATTCAAGCCCAGACAACTATTCCATCCAATTTCAGCACTTTAGGCTCGAACAGGAGCAGCATCCTATCAACTTTATAGAGCCTAACATGGATAATGAGCCTTATAACCCGCTCTTTTCTATCTATGAGCTCCATAATGCACTGAAGCACTGTGGATCTACTGCATCCAGGTTGGATGGCATTTCCTATGATATGATTAGGAATATGCATCCATCCCTCCTCTCAGATTTGATGGACATCTATAACTTCATCTGGATTAGGCGGTGCTTCCCTTCTATGTGGAGGGAGGTTGTGGTTTTACCTTTCTGAAAACAAGGAAAAGATGGGACGGAACCCACCCATTACCGCCCCATTGCCCTTACTAGTTGTCCATGTAAATTGTTTCAGAGGATGATAAATACAAGACTCGTCTGGTTTTTTGAGACAAACCATCTTATATCTCTTGTCTCAATCAGGGTTAAAAAAAAACAAAAAACAGAGTACCATCGTCCTGCTTGTTAGAATGGAGTCTTATATAAGAGATGCTTTTTCAAAGAGGCAGCATTCTGTTGCTGTTTTCTTTGATATTGAGAAAGCATATGATACCACTTGGAGGCATGGTATCCTTAAGCAACTCCATGATTGGGGTCTGCATGGCTTTCTCCCCAGGTTTGTTGAGCAATTCCTCATGTGGCACACACTACATGTAAAAGTTGGAAATGCCCTATCAGAGCCTGTAGAGCAAGTTATGGGTGTGCCACAGGGAAGTGTCCTCACTGTCACCTGCTTCTCTGTGGCCATCAATAGCATTATCGCAAATCTCCCAGCTGAGATTTCCTCAACTCTATATGTGGATGACTTAGCCCTTATCTGTTCATCGCCTAGATTCCATTTGTCATCCTAAGCTACAGCGGGTTATAAATACCGTAGCTGATAATGCTCCTTCCAAGGGCTTCCGCTTTTCCACAGTAAAGACCAAGGCTGTCCACTTTTACAATCATAGATCGGTGACATGGGACCCTCCCTATTTGTCACTCAATGGTGTTCCTGTCACCTTTGAGCCCCATTTCAGATTTCTAGGGGTGATCTTTGATTCAAGGCTTTCTTGGAGGCCTCATTTGGATGCTTTGAAAAGCTCATGTCTGAAGAGAATGTATTCAGCATTGGTCCAGTCAAAGCTGGACTATGGGTCACAGGTGTACTCCTCTGCCTCACTGTCCATCCTTGAAAAATTAAATACTATGTGTAACCAGGGTGTGCGCCTGGCTTCTGGAGCCTTCAAGTCCTCCCCTGTGTGGAGTCTCTATGCAGAGAACAGGGCTCCTCCTCTTCCTTTTCACAGGCTCAAGTCTAACCTCAAATATCTTTTTAGACTTGAGCAATTACCATGGTCACTAGTATATGAGTGCACGTTCAATTTGTGAACAGTAGCCTCATATGATAGATTTCCATCCCTGGCTCGCCCCGTTGCTCTTTGCATGGCCGACCACACAGGATGTCTAAGGGAGTTTTCTGTTATTCCGTTTTCAATTTCAAAGCTTCCCCCATGGCTCATACCACCTGTAGTGGTATGCAACGGGCTTACTGGTAGGCCCAAGGATCAGTTCTTGCCTGTAGCCTTGAGAACAATGTATGATCAACACTCCTCTCACCTTTGTGTTCACTGATGGGTCCAAGTCATCGGAGAGAGTTGGAGCTGCTGCTCTCTTCCCATCTCAGACAGCATTGGTTCGCCTACCAAGTGCAGCTTCTGTTATCATAGCAGAACTTGTTGCCATTCTTGTTGCACTCTTTGTTATTGCTCCTATGCCATTTGGTGTGTCTTACGATTTTCTCTGACTTCCCTACTTCTCTGGAGGCACTGAGTACTTTGGTTCTATCCATCCACTGGTTTCCAAGATCCAGTGGGGACTTTTTATCTTTCTCATATTCATGTGGGCATCCCAGGTAATGAAAGGGCAGATGCTGCGGCATCATTGGGGACACCCCCATCCGCCCCAGTCCCACTTTGTGACATCTATCCCCTCGGCTTATGGCAGAAGATGTGGGATGATCATCCTCCTACCGAGCTCCATTCCATAAAACCTTCAGTCCTCCCATGGCCACATACCATGAGACCATGTAGACTGGAGGTTATTTTGTGCCAACTGAGGATAGGCCATTGCCACCTCACTCATGGGCACTTGATGAATGGGCAGCCCCCACCTTTGTGCATCCTATGCGGGGTGCAACTGTCCATCCTTCACATCTTTGCCAAGTGTCCCCTTTTGAGAAATCTTGGGAGCAGGGTCTTCCCTTTCATTACTGGGCAGATGTCCCCCAACAGGTTAGGTAGGGCATCTGGTCTGAGACTCATGTCTCTTTTAGTGTTAATAGAATTTTTAAATTTTTAGAAGAATCTAATCTTTTAGCCAAAATTTAATATATTGTTTCATGATTTTATATTCTCTGTTCTTGTATCTATTGTTGATCCATCTATTATAGTCTATGTTTTTATCCTTTGTCAAGTTCTCAATAGTTTATTTTTATATATACTTTTACACACCTTGATAGTTTTAAATTTTCTTGCTTCGATCTATCTTTGTGCTCTGGATGCACAGCCTGATTTTAATTGGGGGGTGGTCGATGACATCTATGGTAGTGAACGATTTCATAGTCGGTGAATTTCGTCGGGATAGGGCTAGGTTCTGGTATATTTTGAAGCATGCACACCACTCTTCTTGGCTGGCATAGGTCTTCACTTAACAGGAATGTGACTGCAATCTTGGACCTCACTTCCATGGCAGAATCTTTCACAACCGCTTTCTCCACATTCTCTAGTGGCATCAGCTCTGTGCTGCCGGAAGATGTACTCGGTATGCTCTATGTGGACGACCTTTCGATCTCTTTTGGCGCTGCCCAGATGCCAACTCTGGAGCATCGACTCCAACAGGCATTGAACTGCATCTCTCGCTATGGCGAAGCGAACAGGTTTCGGTTTTCCTTCGCCAAGACTAAGGTGGTGCACTTCTGCTGATATCCACAGCTCCACCCTGACCCAGACTTTTCTTACTGGGGTTGGCCTGGAAGTGGTTGAATCGCACCGTTTCCTTGGTTTTGTATTTGACCGACGCCTCACCTGGTAGGTTCATATTCGCAGCCTTAGGGTCTCGTACCCACGCCATGGATATTCTTTGTTCTGTGATATTCAGTGCTTAGGGCACTGATAGGGATATGCCTTACTTTTTTATCAATCCTTTGTTCGTTCGAAACTCGACTATTGTTGCGAGTTTTATGCATCCGCAGCTGAACATGTATTGTGGAAGGTGGACTCAATTCACCACACTGACCTTCGCCTGGTGACCGGTGCCTTCTGCACTTTCCCCTTTGAGAGCTTACTAGTCGATGATTGGAGATGCCACTCACGCTATGCCATGCATAGTGCATTATTCATCTGTAGGCGCGAGCCCGGCACGGCCCTCAGTCGCCAATAGCTCTCACTGCATCCGCAGCCGATTTTGATGGTGCCTATGCCGCCGAGAGACGCCAGTCATACACTAAGATCCTTTTGGCTTAGTGCTAGGAAACTCTGAGACTCCGTCTGGTGGCGCCCCTGGCTTTGCCGAGGGTACCACCTTTGGCTATTTGTCGGCACGCCTCTGCTCCCAAAGCTTCTACATCACCTGGAGTATTGTGTTTAACCTTTTTGGAGCATACCTTGTGTCACGCTGGAACCATGCTAGTGTATACAGATGGCTCTAAGTCGTAAGAGGGAGTTGGCCACCACACTGTATCCCCTCTGTTTAAAGTCCCTGGGGCTCTGCCAGGCACTGCGTCTGTCTTCACAGCTGAGCTGGTGGCAATACACTACTCGGTACGAGAGATTATACTAATTGTGATCTATAGCGACTCACAAAATGCCCTGAGTGCTCTTGGGGCATTGGAATCTCCGCATTCCCTGGTTCACGATATCCGTGATGCTACACTTTTGGCAAGCAAGATGGATTTTGAGATTTTCTTCCGCTTGGTTCCTGGACATGTAGGAATTGTTGGGAATGAGGGCGCCAAAGAGTCTGTGAGGCCTTGCTGACCGGACCTGGGTTTCACGCTTCCTCACACCAACTATCTGGCCGGTATACAGGCTGCTTGGCAAAGAAGATGGGAGATGGTCCAGGGGAACTTAAAGTTGCGTGCCATTGCGCCACGACTGTTCCCATGGACCTGTCCCCAATGCCGCGATGGCTTCAGGTTGCTTTCTGTCTCCAAATTGGAAACTCTTGCGGGACACACCGCCATTTGATGGAGCACTCGCCAGCACCCTACTGTGAAGACTGCATTGTTCTCCAGACTGTTTGGCACATTCTTGTTGATGTCCCAGTCTGGGAGATCTCCGTGCATGTTACCTGTCCCTTTACCAGGATGTGCAGGGTCACTACCGCCTGTCCCTTGTACTCGAGACCAGTTCATGCACATTGACTGGTGGACTTATAGACTTTTGGGGGGAGGCCGGCCTTCTCCCCTTTATTTAACTAGTTGAGTTTTTTCTTGTTTTAGTTATTTTAGCTTGCACATTCCTGTGCTGGGGGGGAGCCGGACCTCCCCCGATGCTGGAGCTTGCCTCCAGCTTATTGCCCTTTTCCTTTTTAAAATTTTTATTGCATTTTTTTGGGGGGGAGGGGGGTTGCATCTTATTTTAAAGATGCCTAGTATTAGGCAGTGTTGACTATGGCCACTAATGCCCAAGTAGGCAGTCACCAGATGACTTCTTAAAATTAAAAAAAAATAAAAATTCCCACCTGGTGCCCCTTTGATAGCTAAGATCTTCTCCATCTTAGAAAAGGATCTGGCTGAGACTGGTACAGCTGGTGTGTAGTCCCTTTCCAGGGTGTGTGTGGGGGAAGAAATGGGTTCACTTCCCACACCTCTTGCAAAAAGAAAAGGAAAGGTAGGAGAACTTGAGGACAAAGGATTTCCCTCCATCTGCGGGTGCTCTGGGGATGGACAGGTCTTCTGCCATTTGGGCAAACAACACCAGGTTAAGACCGGCATCATCGGGGAGGGTGGCCCAGACCAAGACCAAACTCGCAACTGCACTGAGCTGAATGTCAATTATGTTGGGGCTCCTCATTTAGAGGTTACTTTGAGTTTTTGAACTCTCTGGCTTCAAGCATCTTATAGTTATTCTTTTCACTGATGGCAGAAAGTTGCCTAAAGGTCACATGCTCCATCATGAGAGCTTAAGCTAGATTGACAGAAAGCCTAAGGTGACCTGTTTCTCAAACAGGAGCTTTCTGGCGAATGTAGCAGATTCTTCCAAGGAGGCCATTATTAGTGCCCTTTAAACTCACTATTCACCTTGTGGTACACCATTGAATAGTGGTGTTAGGATTACATCCTTACATATGATCAAACTCCAACTGCACTGTTATACTATTAATAATAATGAGAATAATAATGGTAAAAATAATGATGATAATAATTGTAATGAGTTTAGAAATTCACACAAATGTACATTATCTTCCAAAGCTTAAATTGCAGTATGTGACGCATTCCATTTTCCTAACCCCCTTCTTGCTGACCCAGCCTCCCTGAGTATCAAAATTCTTTAATACCGCCAACTAATTTCCTGTGATTTCACTGTTTTTGTTTTTTTTTCAAAAGATATTCTTAGGCAAACACTGTCTGGCTCCACCTCCAATCACCTTGAATTATATATTATTAGTTAATACTAAAGTAGGAGTATCCTCTATCTTCAAAATGTATTCACATTTGTTCAGTTTTAAGAAATTTCCGCCCCATTAATCCTATGAAAAAGTTAGCTGGATAGTTATTGTAAGAGCCATTCTATTGTATTCAATGCTCTATATAACCATTGGCTCAATTGTAAAAATCTAAAGATCTTAGTAACTAAATAAAAAATAACTGGACCATTATTATAAAACCCCTCCTACTATGTTTAATATTTTATGTAACAACACCCACTGAAATGAGCATGTTTAAGATCGTAAAACTTCTTGTGAAAGAGAAGACTCGGGGAGTGTGACATAAAATCCGCCACCTTGAAGTTGTCTCATTACGTCCCTCTGTTCCGTGTAATTCAACATAGCCGATTCATATCTTTAAGCGACTGGTAATCTCCTCCTCCATCGACCATCGTGCCTTCTCTAGTCGTATCAGATGATGTTCCGAGCATCGTGCCTCCTCCAATCGTAACAGACGACATTACCAGCTGTTACTGGTGTAACCTTCCATACCAGTCGTAACAGTGGCATCTAATTTACACTTGGTTGTGAATGACCCTGGTTGGATTTCTTGAGAGAGAGTTGGATACACACTGGTTGAAATCTTCTACTATGTGTTGTGTTAGGTTTGTTTGTTGAGGTTATGCACTCTTCTTTTTTTTGAAGCCATGCCTGAGGGGTTGTGTGATTACTGTTGATTTGCTTTTGTTTTAGTTTCAATAATTTTTGGATAATGTTGAAAGGAGATAAATTTTTATGTTTGTTAAATAGGGCAGTTTGTTGGGTTTGAGGAAAGGATAATGTTATGTAGGTGCCAGTAGTAGTTCAAGATGTTTGTTATATCTAGCTGTGCAGCCTGAAGGAAGGAATGAGTAAGAGGCCTGTATTTGCGTCAAGAAGTAGTAGTGGTGGTTCACCAACCTGCCTTTATCTAGCTGGATCCCGAGTGGATAATGAAATAGACATAAAGGTCAGTATGACAATCACTGGTGAGCCCGAAGGCACCAGGGGCTGGTCTTCTTTGGAGATAAGTGCCAGAAAGTATTATGTTTTGACGTGGAGTGGTTTTTGGTTTTATACGTTGTGGTGATTGTTTGGATTAAATATTTCTTCTATTGTGTTGTGATTAGATGTGTTTTAGCCTATTTCTCTTTTTAATGAGGTATTTTATATTGGAGCTGTGCCATGTTCATTTATTGTGTAGCCACCCTCAACAAAAAACACAACACCCACTTCACCAACCTAATCACTAAACAGAAAATTGGGATCAATGTGTCATCACAATAGGCCACAAAACAAATTCAACTCAAATCTGGAGAACCCTAAAGAAAATCCACACATCATATGCCCCCCAGCCTCCCCACACAACACAAATCATTAGTTGCCAGAAAAACAACAACAAATTGCATCACATTCTCATGAAACGATACTCAAACTTTAGCTTCCTCCCAATGCACAGTTCGGCAGTTCCTCTGCAAGCTCCATCGGTATCTTTCTAATTGTCTTATCCCTTTTCTACCCCATGACATTAATATATGTCAACAGTTGCACAAGGTTGTAGTGGTGATGATTTATTCAAGTGTGATAGGCCTTCTTCCTCCTTCCCCAAGTCACTCCTCTTATTTCCTAGTATCTACACCATGTATGTTGAGTATAATATGGGCACTCATGCTTCAGTTAAAATTTTCAGCATTACAAGCCCCCCTGGCTCCAACACTCACAAAGAACCATAAGCATTAGCAGGAATTGTCACCAAAACAGGTGCCAATTCTTGACTATACCCTGTGCCCTTGGGCTCACCAGGGATTGTCATACTGACCTTTATGTTTATTTCATTCAGTTGGGGATCCACCTGGATAAAGGCAGATTGCTGAGCCACTACCTACCTAATATTTAAAACCTGACCACCTTCTTCAGGTTGTATTGAAAGAAAGCTGTTGGAAACTGTAAAAACCTATATTGCCTTTTGATGTTGACAGGTTGCAAGAAAAGAGGCTTGAGTAGACCTTTCATTCTACTGTTGCATCTATCTATTCTGCTTTCATTGCAAATTTGGTTAATGTCTGATGGTGCTGTGGAAGAAGGGGGCAGTTGTCGTATTTCTGAACACTAGTTCGATGCTCCTATTAAAACAGAATTTCTAAGAAGTTAGGGTCAAAAAGAACAGCAGGTGCTTGCATGGCAGCTCTTTTTATTTATTATTTTGTGCAATCGGCTCCAGTTTGTACCTTTTGTTGCCCTTGCCTAAACTTGTTCCTGAATGGTGCACCCTTGTGACAAGGCTTACTATTGTAGTCTTTTTTTACCTGTGTGCTTTGTTTTTTTACCTTTTCTCTTCATGTCTCCCTACATTCTTCTTCCCGAATGAAAATGCTCTTAGTGATTACCATATATACTTGGGTATTGTGCTAATTTTTATAGTTGCACTATACAAAGCTGATTTGGGATTGGTAAAAGATTTAAACAGATAATCTGGTTGACCCATGCTATTTGCTTTATACTAAGCTGTATGGTGCAGGGCTGCACTATACAAGTAGGCTTATATAACGTATATACTATACTAGTTTACTGTTTTCATATTAACAGGTAATTAAGGCACTCTTCAAGCTTGCTCCCCCCTTCTATGTAGCATATAGCACAACCCTGCTGGTGTCCTTTGACAGATGAAAATGATTGAGGATAACACTTGTTCTTCTTTTGTACAGGCTCGAAGAGCTGCAGGAGTTGTTCATAACATGATTAAGGAAGGTAAGCTGGCTGGCCAAGCAGTATTGATTGCTGGACAACCAGGAACTGGGAAGACTGCAATTGCTATGGCATTGGCACAATCACTTGGTCAGGATACGCCATTTACTGCTATATCAGGGTCGGAAATATTCAGGTTTGTACCATTTCTTATGCACAAGCTAACTAGATATTAGGAATTTAGACATGAAGACTTTTTTGGTTGGGATTGGAATCGCTTTGCTTCTTCCTTGCTACTATCCTACTTTGGGTATCCCTGCCAAGGTTGAATCTATCTCTTACAGTCACTTAAGGTTTATAATTTATGACATCAAAGGGTGAAAGAAGCCATCAGTTGAGAAATGAAATTAAATCACTTTCTTTGGTTTATTTAAAATATTACAGCTCCATAACATAGTCCACACACATCTCAACCAAATTTTACCCTCAAGACAGCTCACTCAAAATCTGGCAAGCTGAAAGTCCAGACCACATCTAAAATCCCCTTGAACCTCCCCACTTCCTACAGACCTCTCCCAATTTTGCCAACCATCTTTAAAACACCAGAAATACTACTGCACACCTAACATGGCTTTAGAGAATAACACTCCATAACCACACTACTGACCACCCTAACAACTCGCATCTTAGAAGGCTTCAACGAAAACCATCTCCCATAATGCACAGTCATCACTGCAATAGGGAGCAATTTACACCTATTAAAAACACAAACAGCCCAAATGAGTGTCCTCTGCATCACAAGTGGCTGCACAAAAACCACCCCAATACAACCTCTCCACAAGCAACGAAAATTCCCCCATTGAAAACCACCTTGGCACTCAATTCTTCAGCAAGCTGCATGTATCTGTGCTGTCTACATGTCCTCTCCACTCTTACCCTAACCCCCCCACAACCACCAATTATTGGCTAACCTTCCATGAATCTCCAACCTCACAGCGTTTTGCTCTTCCACACACAGACTACATGGCAGGAATACAGGCAGCTCTTCACACTGCTTGGCAAAGAAGATGGGAGACAGTCCAGGGGAACTTAAAGTTGCGTGCCATTGCGCTACGACTGTTCCCATGAACTTATCCCCTAATGCCACGATGGCTTCAGCTCGCTTTCTTTCGTCTCTGAATCGGGCACACTCGTGTGACGCATCGCTATTTGATGGAGCGCTCGCCTGCGCCCTATTGTGACGACTGCATCGTCCCCCACACTGTTTAGCACATTCTTGTTGAATGTCCCAGTCTGGGTGATCTCTGCGCACGTTACCCCTCCCAGTACCAGGATGGGTGGTGTCGCTACTTCCTGTGCCTTTGTATTCGGAGCGAGTGTGTGGGGGGAGGCCGGCCTTCTCCCCTTTATTTAACTAGTTGTTTTTTTTTGTTATTTTAGTAGGTTGCACGTTCCTGCGCTAAGGAACCTCTCCCCAACGGCGGAGCTTGCTTACTCCTCGTCGCGATTTTCCCTTATTGTTGTTGTTATTGTTTTTCATTCTTATTTTAAAGTAGCCTAGTGCTAGGCTGTCGTGAGTGCAGCAACTTGTGCCCAAGTAGGTAGTCACCAAATAGGCTCTTAAAATTAAAAAAATAAATCCCCAACTTCACTGAACCAGAATACTATAAAACATGGAGATTCTACTTGTGTGGGTGCTAGGGAGATGCCACTTGCTTTGCACCATACATGCATGTCTGTCTCCCTCAGTCACCAATGGTTCGTTCCCCTTGCATCTGCGGCTCATCTAACTGTAGCTATGCAGCTGAGAGACCAGTTATACATACCCTAATCCCTTTTGGCTTAGGGCTAGGAAATTCCTTCGATAGCCTGGTGTAAATTTCAGGCTGGTGGTGTCTGGTTTTGCCCAGGATACCAGTCTTGAAGGTACAAGCTTTGACTCTTTCACATTGGGTACACTTGTGTGATGCTCTGCCATTTGATGGAGTTCTCTGCAATAACTGCATTATTCCCCAGACTTTTCTTCACATTCTTGTTGAATGTCCCAGTCTGGGGCATGTTACTTGTCCTGGTACTGGGACTAGCAGGGTCACTACTGCTTACCCCGTGTACTTGAGAAGGATTTGTGCACACATACTTGTAGACTGTTTGACTTCTTGATTTATTTTGTATTATAATATTGTCTAGTATTAGGCTGGAAATATATTATGACAACTTATGCTCTTGATATATATATATATATATATATATATATATATATATATATATATATATATATATATATATATATATAACATATACATCCACTTTACCTACATACCAATTCAAAACCAACCAGAAACCACCTTATTCCAAAGTTTCACCTTCCCTACATGAATTTAAAAAAAAAAAATCCCTCTGCAACCTCCAGGAACCTAACACAAAACACTGCCTATCTCATCCCAGCCCACTTCCCTCATGACCGTATCAGAACCACTTTTAATATAACCTTGAGGAGACCTACAAAACAATGTGTGTGCCTCCTTGTGGGTGATGAAGTAAGTGTCACTAAAAGCAAAAAGGTTACTTTGTCATTCATTTCAGTTTTCTTTATCCATACCCTTGCATCTATTCACCAGTTGTTGAAAAAAGCATTGATCTCTTGAACTTTAAAACTAACACTTTGTTGCTACCTTAGGTTTTTACTATGTGACTCCTGCATTTCAGTACCCTTTGTTACTACCTTATGCTTTACTGTGTGACCCCTACATTTCAGTCCTCTTTGTTTGTTGTCAATCTTTTCCTTTTACCCCCCTTCCCCCAGCTTCAGAAAACGGAAGTCTTTTAGTTTTGATGTTCCATAATTTCAGACTAATGGTGAACCCCTTTCATTTGCCATCAGTTTAGGGATGTCCAAAACAGAAGTGTTGACTCAAGCATTCAGGCGTTCCATCGGAGTTCGAATCAAGGAAGAGACTGAAATAATCGAAGGTGAAGTAGTGGAGATCCAAATAGACCGCCCAACAACTGGTAGTGGCACTAAGATTGGCAAGTTGACTTTGAAAACAACTGAGATGGAGACCATTTATGACCTTGGTAACAAGCTCATTGAGTCATTAACCAAAGAAAAGGTAAAATCGAAACATAAATAGAGCCTTTAACTGGTTTACCCCCTTATGAGGATCTCAGGCAGGTAAATTTGCCCATTGCCTCTAGTTTTGAAGATGAAACCACTTAATGTGTCAAAGATTGAAGGATTTGAGGCTCTTCCTCTAAATTAAACATTCCCCAGTGATTTGGATTGCATTTGCTGTGTACCCAGTTTTTCTTAATGAATATGTTCTCAGCATCTACACTGTTCACTCCCTTTTGCAGCGGTGAAATCTTTGTTGTCATTCTTTGTCATCTTCAAGTCTTTCATTCTTGTTATTCAATTATCATTTTTTCAATCCTTTTATTTCCTTATCAATTATTATATGGCTATCCCTGAGCTTATTAAGTCTATTAGTTGCAATCCTATGCATCAATTCTTTGAATGCATTTTCAGTATAGGCCAAGGTCCCACATGTAGTCACTTAGTCATTAATATAATGCCAGATAAATTGAAGATGCTAATTTGCCACTTTCTTTAAAGGTACAAGCTGGAGATGTGATCACAATTGATAAAGCAACAGGAAAAATTACCAAGCTTGGACGATCTTTTACACGGGCCAGAGACTATGATGCTACAGGGCCTCAAACAAGGTTAGCTTCTTATCTCCATTAAAAATATACTACTTTTAGCCTCACATTTGTATACTTTTTTTTATGCATCAGTTGCATATCTCAGAGCTTGGATCTTGGTTTCCCAAACCTCGCTACATGTTTTAGGTGCCACAAATTTGGCGTGAATTGGGCACTAGCAATAGCTGATTGTGCCTAGGAAAGGAAGTGGGGTTTTCCCCTAAATCATTATCTGCTTTTCCATAAATTTGGGTTGGCACACACCGATCCCAATATGGGCATTGCTAGATGTGCTCCGCTTTCCAGGCCATCGGCCCGTATCTGGGCTTAGTTGCCTTGCACAGCACTTACTAGAAAATGGTATGGGTATTTTCCGTCTCCTATCTCGCCTAATGGCGTACACAGTGCCATCTAATGGCGCGAGTAAGCCCAGCCTCTCCCGCGCTCGCTAACGGCTCTCAATTCGATGTGACTCTAATCATACCCTAAAAGCCTTTGGGTTTAGCGCAAGGAAACTCTTTCGAGACCTTGACGTATCAATCGGTCCGCGGCGCTTCTGGTTTTGCCTTGGATGTCACCCGGGAGCGTACCACATTTTTCACCCCACTGCCTCTAAAACCACCGGGAGTACTGCGTCCATATCTCCTGAAGTATAGGCCGTGTCAGAGTACATTGCTGGCTCAAATCAGAAGTAGAGGTTGGCTTTGCTGACTTCCCACTGTTTGAAGCTGACTGGTTGCAATACAACACGTGGTTCAGATACCAGATTATGATTTATAGCTACTCAACACAGTGAGTGCCCACAGGCATTGGACCTCCCCCCATCCCTGATTTGCAATATCTGCCATGCCTTCGCTGCTGCTAGCCGGGAAGATGGTGAGATGATCGTCTATTACTGGGTTCTTGGCCATGTGAAGATTGTGGAGAAATGAGGGCGCCAAAGAGTCTGAGGCATGTGCGACCAGACCAGCGTTTTGCTCTAACCCACCTTGACTACATGGCAGGATCAGGTCAGCCATCTTGACTGTGTGGCAAAGAAGATGCGAGACGGCTGATGGCAATCTATAAAAAGGCATGCCATTGCACCATGACTTTTCCCATGTACCTACATCCACTGCATGATGGCACTTCAGGTTGGTTTTTGTCATTCCCAAATAGGACCAAGCGTGCCCCGGAACCTCTGTGACTTCTACTTATCTACCAGACTGTCCTGTACATTCTTTTTATAGTGCCCCAGTCTGTGGAGTTTCCTGTGAATTACCTATTGGATAACGGGGATGAGCGAGGTCACTAGCCCCTGGTCTCTTGTACTCTGGGTGGGTTCATGCGCTCCAGACTATTGCATTGTCAAGTATTTGTATGAGGCAGGACTCCATAGTATTTAGTAGTTTGTGTGTTGGTCGCATGATCAAGTTCCTGGGGGAGGGTGTCTCTTTTTTCTATTTTACTTTTCCTTTGAAATTTAAATTGACCGAAAAATATGTTAATTTTGGCGGCTATGCCTCTGTTAATAGTCGCCAAATGAGCACCCTACCTACCATCTTTTCCTCTGGTGGGAATTAATTCCTGGCTATTTTTCTATTTAGATTTGTTCAGTGTCCTGAGGGGGAACTGCAGAAGAGGAAGGAGGTCGTCCACACAGTAACTCTTCATGAAATTGATGTCATTAATAATCGAACTCAAGGATTTTTGGCCTTGTTTTCAGGCAAGTTTTTTTTCTTCTTTTTTTGAGAATTGCTCTCAGCTCTGTAGGCGATTTCAAAAGTTGGAATGAGGGTGTAGTCCGGAAGAAGAAAAATTGAGTATGATAGTGGTTTAAATGGAACACTTAAGTGTGAGGAATGTAGATAGAATAAGAAGGGACTGTCCGAAACGTGTGTATTGACTCATTGCCTGAATATTTTGAGATGTTAAGTCAGGTAAACCAAGAAAAATTGGTGAAAGGTAGAGTATATGATATGACAGAAATGTGGAAGCAGTGTCCCGTTAAAAGATGGTTCAACTGTGCGAAATGTGCCAGAAACAGGAATGTCTTCTGACCAAGTATGAAGAATTGTATATGATAGTTGTTTTAAGGTGATTGCTCCGCCTAAAATTGTGAAATTTTCCAAAAATTATTTTTGCTTTAAAATATGTGTAGAGAACATCTTGTTATAGTTTTGTCGTATAATGCGACACTGGATTTGTCATAGACTCTGAAGTCTTGTGCAATTTCTGTGAGCTGTGCTTCAAAGAGGAGAAATGCCTTTCTCCTGCACAATTTACCATTTGGAAGACAACTCACGCATGCAACAAGAATTTTGTTGGCAAGTCCAGTGCCATGGAAACAGAGGCAGCCAAGAGGATGTGGACACGATAAGAAGAACTTGGTTTCAGATACACCACCTTTGTTGGAGATGGAGACTCTGCAGCCTTCAATGCCAATCATGGCCATGAATAATGGAAAGGGTCCATACCCTGTACCATTGGTCAAGGAAGAATGTGTGAACCACGTTTTCAAATGTCTGGGCACACCTCTTCGTAACCTGAAGAAGAACCTCCGGATACAAGTGATGACCAAAAGGAGCAAGATTGTTCAGAGAAACTTGCTTGCAGGACAGCGAGCAAGCTGACGCTACACTATGGTCAGAATATTCAAGCTCACAACCACCCCAACGCTTCAGTAGAGTTGTTGAAGTTTATTCTTACCTCACATTACCATCCCAGTAGCACCGACAAAACACACATACACACACATATATATACGAGGGGCGATCAATAAGTTTTGCAATTCGGAAATAAGGAAACGAGATATGAGGAAAAGTGTTTTATTATTTTTCAATATAACTACCCTCGACTTCAATGCACTTGCGCCACTTGTCCCTGAGGCTTCGAATTCCCGACAACCAAAAATCTCCCGACTGCTGTTCAATCCACTCCTGGACGGCGAGCTGGACATCTTCATCGTCCCCAAACGGGCGTCCACGCAGTGCAGCCTTGAGCTGGCGGAATAAAAAGTAGTCGCTAGGGGCCAGATCTGGACTGTAGGGTGGATGCTTGAGCTCCTTAAATCCGCACTCGCGCAGGGCATCTGTTGCAACTCTGTCCTTATGGACTTTGACGACGTTGAAGTCGATCATGGGGCGTGAGGTTTCTAGGGACCCAACGGGCACAGACCTTGGTCATGGCCAAATTCAAATTGTCGTGGATGATGTTGATAACACTTCCATGTGATATTCCAAGTTGTCGCTCGATTTCTTCGACCTTCACCCGTCGATTTTCGAGGATTATCCTCTCCACACGGGCCACATTGTCCTCGTTGATCACGTCTGACGGTCATCTTCAAGGGACTTATAATCATGGTAGAACTCCCTATTCCAGTGAGCAATGGTTGCATAGGAAGGGGCAGTGTCGGTGTACACTGCAACCATGCGTTCATGGATCTCTTTTACATTCTTGCCATCCTTGGTCAAAAATTGGATCACTGCACGGTGCTCAACCTTTTCCATTGTTGAAAAATTTGTGACTGACGATCTGCGATCAGCTACTGCTTCTTAAATAGACGAGGCAGGAGCGTGCGGCTGCAGGTCCTGACTTATCACAACTTGTCCTAACACCCCCACAAACAGCCATCCCCCTTCCTCCGAGAACTGGCTAAGTGGCTGAAGGCAAGGGGTGGTGGTGAATGGACAGTATTCTGATGAGTGGGTACCCGTTACTAGTGGGATGCCTCAAGGTTCTGTCCTGGGACCACTACTATTCATTATCTATGTCAACGACATGGACGGTGACATGGTTGCCAAGATTTCCAAATTTGCAGATGATACCAAGCTTGGTATGAACATTGCAAAGGATGGAAATACTGCCCGCTTGCAGGAAGATCTTCGGAGGATTGGGGAGTGGTCGAACATGTGGCAAATGCCTTTTAATGTGAACAAATGCAAAGTGATGCATATCGGCCACCGAAACCCCCAATCTCAGTATATCCTTAAGGGCACTGCTATTGAATCCACCAACACTGAGAAGGACTTGATTGTAACAATCACTAGTGACCTCAAGTTCTCGAAACAGTGCATTGAAGCGGAGAAAAAGGCCCAAAGGATGCTAGGCTACATAAAGTGCCAGTTTGGATATCGGAACAAGGATATTGTACTGTTGTAGCGGGCTGAAAGCAACACTAAACCCGCTTTCCAACCTTATCCTAGGATTTATGGACCTTGAGAACCCTGAGGAAGAATTGATACGATTTGATATACTTTCCTTTACTTTACCCCCCAAAATACAGTTACAATTACAGTTTATATTTACAAACAAAATAAATAAACACCGGTGTGCATTCAAAATAAATATTCCATACAATTTGCAATTTTTCCAACCGAAAACAAAAATAAAATATGACAGGCGCAGAGAACAAATTACAACAACCCAAACAAGGTCCACACAACAAATCAATCAAAACAACACCCGAACAAGAAGGGGCACGAACTATCACTTGAAGGCTGGGGTGATGGTGGTAGTAGTATTTGTCCAATAAGAAGCGGCACCATCTCATCAGCAAATGCAGGTAACGCCCTCCGTTTCAGGGCTGGGCTGGGTGGAGCACTCACCTTGAGGATTTCTCTCACAGTCCGCTGAAGCTTCACTCTTTGAAGATACCGGACGCGATACTAAAAAGAGCCAGAGAAATTTTGGTATAGCTTTCCAAAGACAAATCTGGTGATGAACTTTGCTATCCCTCCTTGTTAAAATTAATGTTGAGCCTATTAGTATTTAAAAAAAAAAAACAATCTTACCTAGGGTAATATCCCAATGCGCTGGACAAATAATTTAACTTAACTCTCTAAATATTTACTCTTATATTTATGTTTAGAAAATTATATCTCTGAAAAGAGAGTACAATCAGTTATTATTTGTATTCATAATAAAAAATCGGAAGGCAAATTATACCCACACACTCACACAGGGGTAGGGAAAGATATATGACATGCGCTGACAACTCACTTGTCCATCTGCACCTGGAGTATGCCGTACAATTTTGGAATCCTTCGTTTCAAAAGGACATTGCGAGATTGGGATGCGTGCAAGCCAGGGCAACCAAACTGATTCCCTCTATCAGACATAAAAGTTATGAAGATAGATTAAGGAAATTAGATTCTGTTCTCGTTGGAAACCTGTAGAATGCGTGGTCAGCTCATCGAAGTTTTCAAAATAATTCAAGGGTTTGACAATGTTGACTACAGGGATATTTTCACACTTGTTGAGATCAGAACAAGAAAGCACGGCTTTAAACTTGAACTGAGGCGTTACAACCGCGATCTGTGTGGTAAATTTTTCACACGTACAGTATCTGCAGTAGTTGGAATGCTCTTCCAGTGGAAGTTGTCAACAGTTCAAGGACGTAAGGCATTTGAGCAGAGATGTGCCCGCTCGACTGCTAGTCTAAAGGTACCTTCTTTGAATGCACCGTAAGGTCTTCTAGGGTACTTTCTTTCCTTGTTACTCTGTTTTGCCCTACCGATTCACAAAACTTATTGACCGCCCTTGGTATGTATATATATATATATATATATATATATATATATATATATATATATATATATATATATATATATAGATTGATATATATGTAAATTGCTCTCATGAAAAATTTCCAACTTCAAACCCGATGTTCACACACACAATATATATATATATATATATATATATAATATATATATAAACACAAATATTGACGTGTATATGTAAATATTAGGTGGTAATGCAATACATATGTAAATCATATTCACTAAAACTGCTCTCATGAAAAATTTGATTTTTTCAAATTAAATAACTTGTTTATAGAGCTAGAGCAATGCGGTTTTCACCATTGGATTCAGCGTCTTCTTCCCATAAAAACGTTGGCAGCCGTTTTTTCTTTTCTTTTTTGTTATTTTATTATGATGATTTGAAAGAGAGAAAATGTCCAAAAATCATTTATTTTTTTTCAAATATTCCTAAAAGAAAATAAATAACTGTTTAGAACGTTCCTTTGAAAAAAAGATGTTGAATCCAATGGTGAAAACCGCATTGCTCTATCTCTAAAAACCAAGATAGTTCATTTTAGCAAAGTGGGCTATTTTCCTTTAAATTTCCAATATCCCGTTTTCTATGCAACAAAACGTGATTTTGCCAAGAACAAAATATTTTTATTTTTGCCTTTTCTATATATCTAACAAGTTTCAGGAATGTAGTTGCAATATTAAAAGGATTTTAAAAACCAGTACGATCCCCTTAAGAGACCTTTTATGGGGTCATACTTAAATGAGGCATCTAGCAGTCAGCCACTTCATATTTTTTCTGCCTTTATTACACTATTTTATTGAGCATCGTCGCCTGTATTTGATTGTCTGTCTTTGTACCCCAAGCAGGAGACACTGGCGAAATTAAGGGCGAAGTGCGACAGCAAATTAATACCAAGGTTGCAGAGTGGCGAGAGGAAGGAAAGGCAGATCTGGTGCCTGGGGTTCTCTTCATCGATGAGGCAAGATTACTTCTTCATTTGTCCCACCACCCTATGCCTTTTGGCAAGATGGAAGGAAACTAGAATCGGTTTTGAGATAATCTTCATAAAGTGAATGTAGAAAGCTTGAGTCAGTTTCTTTGAGATGATTGCGTTGCAACTGTTCCCATGGACCCTACCCCATGGCGCGACTGCTTCAAGTCGCTTTCTCATCTTCGAATTGGGCACACTCGCGAGACGCACCGCCATTTGATGGAGGCTCCTCTCTATCACTTACAATGTATCTTATACATAGTTAAAACCTTGCACTTGTTCGAGGGTGACCTCACGGCTCAGATCCCATTCTCACACCCAATTACACTGCATCCTAGATAGTTAAAACTTTGCACTTGTTCAAGGGTGACACCCCGGACTCGGAACCCACCATACTCTTTTTTGCATTCACTTTTTATAACACACTCGAGGTATTTTTATTCTTTAACGACATTGATTCATAGTATTCACTCAAATTTGCCTTACACCAGTTGTAACTTAGAAATCACTATTTCCATGCTTTTTTGATTATGTAATCAATATTATAATTAAAATTATCCTACACCACATCATTTTCGTGGGAATGTTATTGTCACATTGATCACTGCCATAGGTTGAAGGAGAAGGGTTGTGGATGCGGGAGAGCATATGCATCTGCAACAAGTCATGGTTCGTCTGTCCATCCCAAATTATAGAGCTACAAGTATAGCCTCTTATACCTCACACCCTTCTCCCACTTGCCCGTGCTCTGATATTCCATACACACTCATACACCCTCTTTGGCCAACCATTCTGAATTGTTAGATGTCACCTGCATTTTGGTTGCCATTCTAGAGCGATAAAATAGCGTGTTGGGGGATCTGCCCTTGTAATGGCTGTTGTGCACCAAGTGGTCCCCCCTTTTACACTACTTTAGTTTGTATCTTGCAGACATTTTCTTTTTAAACTTTAAAACTCTGCCTGAAGATGATCCACACTGCCACTTCCAGCTTTTACGCTTCTCCCGCTCATCCCCAAACACCTATCGCATTCTCAATAGCTAAATATAAACCATTCTCTTCACTCTTAACAGATATGACTTGTTATTTTTCCAAATTCCTCGCACTTGTGCAATCTAACCCTCCCATATTTATTGAATAAATTTGGCGGGGTGTGGTTGCAAACGAATGGGTCTCCCAGCCCATTTTCTGCTTGAATGTAGTGATGAGCCGCTCACACCGCAATAGGGTCATTGTAAATCATCGATCTTTTAAGTGATGTGATGGTTTTGGCAAAAATATTTGCCACCTTGGTTGTTAGCTGTGCCTCATTAGGAGGAAACTGACTGGTTCAATGTATGGTGTGTGCGAGGGTTGAATGATTTGTATCAATCTTATCCTTGGTCAACGCATTTTCTTCTATTCCTCTCTCATTTTCCATCTTATAGAAAGGAACATATCCTGAAAGGGGGACACTGCTTCTCTTTTTGATTCCCTCATATGAAATTTCACCTCTATATCGATCTCAGAGCTAGGTGGAAACACAGCTTCCCATTACAGTGAAGTTGAGCCACATAGTGTGTGGTTAGTAGCCAGATGGAGTCACAATTATACTCTAGTTTATGGTGGTTGCCATACGCTTTAGGTACCTGTGGTTTGGTTCCCATGTTAAAGTGTATGACCCCACTGAGAAATAACAGACATAAATGAATACAAATCCTTGGTAAAAAAACAACTATGAACTTCTTTGCCCCCACTACATCCTAAGATACCCATATGTTCCCACCCCTTTATTCTCTATTTAGTACAAAGTGGGAAAGAGGGTTCCAAGCACCACAGCTTACAAAGGCCACTTTCTATACCCGTCCCATTCCTCTCAAACACTCCCATAAATAACACTGGATAACACTAGTTTTGTTTGTTTAAATGTTTTTAGTGTTTCTAAGGTGGTTTTCCCTCGTGATTCCAAAAATACCATTGGAAATTGCATAGCATCGATATTTTTTGGAGATAATTGGAATTTTATATATAAAACTAACCATGAATAGCTGCATCAGTTCACTTTATTTAGCATATTCACACTGTTACTGAATAAGAGCTGATGATATTTTGTCCTTGTATTCGTTTTTAAACTAATGATAAAATGTGATTATAAGAGATAACCTACTAAAAGGGCACTGAAGAACGTGCTTTCTTATTGGGAGCTCCTTGATCTCTACGCACCACTGACCATATATAGTCCCCTATCATAGTAGTGTCCCATCTTCCTTAGTATCTTTTCTCCATTACAGCAATGTCCTGATGGAACCACTCACCATACTCCCCACTCGCTTCTCTCAAATTTTCACGAAAAAAACAAATGTGAATGCAAAAAGTGCACCTTTAGTGACATTCTACATCCTAAATTCTTATAACTTTCTAAAAGTTTTGCTACCAGCTGCTTGTAGTTTAGGTCTTTATTTTTACCAAGGAATCCATTAACTATATTTCGAAATGCACACCACGCCTCACTTTCGACATCACTCATTGCATTCTCAAGTTGTACTGACTTCAACATTTTCCTTACTTGCAGTCCAGTAAATATATCACTTTGGCCTCTGATAGCTTTGGAAAGAGTAGACGAATCTCTTGAAATGCTTCTCCACCATGATCTAATGCTTTTACAAACTGTTTGACCAAACCAATCTTTATATTAAGTGGAGGTAGCAAAACTTTGGCAGGCTCTGCAAGAGGATGTCTAATAACATTTAGTTTTCCTGGCTGCAAGTCCTCTCGAGGGAGCCACTCAACCTTCTGGTAATGTTCAGGCTCTGTCTCATACCGGTAAATTTCCGAGGCTGGCCGGCCATTTTTAAAACGATGGTTGGGTCAGGGGTCGACGGGCTTACACTCCTGGTTGGGCCGGCGCTCCTAGTAGGTGTCTCGACAATAGACAGTAAGTGCGCTGTGCAAGTTCGCACTCCCTTTTATACTCTACTGTATATGGGTAATAATAAAAAAATTTTCCCAGAAGTCGCAGACTTCTGGTTCTCGTACTACTCCTGTCAATAAGTCCTCTTTTCCGTGTTTATTAGATCCCTTCGCAGAAGAGATGGATCCTGATTTCGATTATCCTCGTTTCCTGGTGCTGAATTCCAGTTCCGGGTCTCTGCTTTCTAAATTGGACGTGTTTGATTTGAATGAGGTGTTTGAGTCCCGCCGTATGTGTGCCCGTGGTAGTGACGATTTAGTGGTTGAGGTATCTTCGCGAGAGTAGTGTGATGCCGTGCGGAAGGTCATCCTTTTTGGAGGTCCCAGTTTCGGTTGTGCCGCACCCTCCAACCAATTATTGCAATATGATGTTTCGAGACTAAAGGATAAGCTTTCGTCCCAGAGGGTCACGGATGTTTATAGGGTTTCTGTCTGTTGGTCCCGCTAAGGTTCCTACGAGTACGCTTATCGTTACCTTTGAGCGTCAGGATCTGCCCCAGTTTGTTCGTGCTGGTTATCTTCGTGTCCCTGTCTCCCGTTATGTCGAGCTTCCCAGACGTTTTAATTGCCACCAGTTTAGCCATATGAGCAGCAATTGTGGGCCAGTTCGTCGCTGTGTGGCCTGTGCGTTGGCGTAACATGGCTCCTCTTGTGGGAATAATGAATGTTGCGCCAATTGTGGAGATTCCCATAGCGCAGCTTCGCGTTCTTGTCCCGTATTTCTTTTTGAGGAGGAGGTCCTGGCTCTTCAGGACTCCCTCAGGCTGGACTTGCGTGAAGCCCGTCGTTGGGTGCGAGGGCAGCTTGCCCCCTCCGGCCGTCTCTTCTCTGACGTTCTCAGGGAGGTGGGGTTCCGCCGTCCTCCCGGTCGTCCCACTCCTTTGTCTTCTCGCGGGGTCTCTGTTGCTCCTTCTTCCCTGCCTTTGGTTCCTCCGTTGCGTCCTCTCCTTTGCCATTGGTGCGGACCGTGAGACCGCACGGAAGGGTTCGTCCTCACCCCGTTCGGAGTCCAAGCGCGCTGCCTCTGATGAGGCTGGTTTGCCCCCTGAATCGGTTGTTGAGGCGTCTTCCGTTTTGATGTCTTCTTCCCGGTCTTCGCTGGCCTCCCCCGTTGGCATCACCGATGTCATTGTCCGCGCGGAAGTTCACCCGGTTCCGTCTTCCTTGCCTCCCGGTTTACTTCCTCTTTGTCTCTTACCTCTGTGCAGTCTTCTATGTCTCCTACCCCATTTTCGTCTCCTTTGCCTCCTACCCCTGTTGCTTCATCGTCTTCTGACCCTGCTCTTCCTCTCCATCTGATCCAATTCCCCCCTTACCCTCTGACCCTGTTCCCTCGCACCCTCTGTCCATGTTACATCTTCTTCGCATCTTAGTTTTCGTCCGTCTCTGCTCGATCTACCTTTCCCTCCGGGCCATGAGCCCTCAACGTTGAGGGTTCAGTCTGGCTCTCAGCTGTCACCTCTAGCCGTTCACGCTGCTAAGTCCGTGCCGGGTGCGTCCCCGGCTCATCGCAATTTGTCGCTTGCCCCTTCTGGGTCTTCTAGTAGTCGGGAACCTTGACGGCTTCCGTCACTAGAATCCCGACGTTGTTGTCGAGACGACATTAATGTCTGTCATTCTACAGTGGAATTGTCAAGGGGTTCTTCCCAAGTGGGAGGAACTTCAGCTCTTGATTTCTACCGTTCGGCCCTTAGTGGTCTGTTTGCAAGAAAATAAACTTGGGGCTCGCCCCTTCCCGGCACTTCCGCACTTCCGGGTATTTAATTCCATCCCCCCGGCAGGAGGCGTGTCCCCTGGTGGTGCTTCTCTTTTAATTTCCCCTTCGCTATTTTCTGCGCCACTTCTCGTCCGTACTACCTTGCAGGCTGTTACTGTGAGGGTTTTTATTTCCAAGCTTTTAACTCTTTGCTCTGTGTACATCCCCCCGGATTTAATTTGAGTCGGTCTAACCTTTTAAAGCTCACAAGTCAGTTACCTACCCCTTTTTTATTACTTGATTTTAATGCTCGCCACCCATCCTGGGTTGATACTACCCGTAATCCCGGGGCGGAGTGGTTGAGTCCCTCTTATTATCCGATTCCCTTTGTCTTTTAAATTCCGGCGACTTTACTTCTTACCATGTTCAAACAGGTTCTTTTAGTGCTATAGACTTGTCCTTATGTTCGCCCGACTGTTTCCTCGATTTCCGGTGGTCGATTCGGGACAACCTTTCCGGGAGTGATCACTTCCCGACACTCCTGTCGGCCACCCTTTCTGGACCGTGCTTTCCCTCCCTTCTCGTTTGGATCTGCGGCGATCAAATTGGGTTGGATTCCGGGAGGCTTCCTTTATTGATGACTCCCGGGTTTCCTTCGATACCGTAGATTCAGCGGTCTCATATTTTAGAGACTGTTGAGCGCTTTGTTCCGCGGAGGTGCCCTGTTGCGGGCGCTCCACTATCCCACGATGGTCGAAGGATTGCGCCTCGGCTATTTCTGCCTATCAGTTGGCCCATTCCCTTTATAGTCGGAAACCGACCGTCTCGAATAGGGTCGATCAAAACCGGGCTCGTGCAATCCGCTAAAGGACCCTCCGTCGTGCCCGCCCTGACTCTTGACGCCGGTACGTATCTTCCATTTCTTCGTCCACGCCATTGACTCGAGTTTGGAAGCGGGTCAATAAGATCCGTGGTCGCTACTCTGGTCATGTCATCCCCACTCTGGACATCGGAGGCTCACTTGTGTCCGATGGCCGGTTGGTCAGCGAAGCTCTGGCTGACCATTTTGCTTCGGTGAGTAGCGCTGGTAGCTATCCTCGACGGTTTCTCGATCATAAGGTCGCCATAGAGTCTCCTACGACTTTCTCTGTCGTCTCCTTCTCCACTCAAAGTTATTTTTGGTTGACCTCTACAATCTGCTTTGAGTTAAAGGAATCTATCAGTCCTACTGACGTGTGGGGCTTGTTCTACCCTTTCTCAAGTCCGGTAGGGACGGTTTGGACCCCAGTCACTATCGCCCGATTGCTCTTACGAGCTGCTTCAGAAGTTATTCGAGAAGATGGTTCAAGTTCGCCTCATTTAGTTTTTGGAGTCCAACTCGCTCCTATCTCTATTTCAGTGCGGTTTTCGCAGCGGGCGTAGTACTCTTGACCACCTCATTCGTTTGGAAGACTCCGTTTTACGGGCTTTTTCCTCCAGGCATCAGGTGTTAGCGGTGTTCTTCGACATTCAGAAGGCCTACGATACCACCTGGAGATATGGTGTTTTATGTCAGTTATATTCATTGGGGTATGAGGGGCTTTTTACCGGATTTATTCAAGAATTTTTATCGTCCCGTAATTTTAAGGTCCTTATTGGGGATGCTTTCTCAGGCTTGCGGGATACAAGGGGAGGGTGTTTCCCAAGGGTGTGTTTTAAGTGTGACATGTTTCGCCGTTGCCATTAATAGTCTGGTGTCCACTCCTCCGGAGGGGGTTTTGGCTTCCCTCTTTGTGGATGACTTGGCGTCTTTTTGTTCATCTTCCCGCTTGCCTTCTGCTGCACGTCGATTACAGCTGGCAATTGATGCCGTGTCGGGTCGTGCTGTCTCAAAGGACTTCCGTTTTTCGGTCACCAAAACGAAGGCCATGCATTTTTATCGGGGTCTTGGTGCCCTTGGTCCCCCTCTCCTCTTCTTGGATGGCACAGCGATTGAATATGTTCCCGTTTTAAGTTCTTGGGTTTAACGCTTGATAGCAAGCTCACTTGCGTGCCCCATTTGCGTCCCTTGAGGGCGTCCTATTCGAGGGCTATGGATTTGCTTAGGTTTTTATTCCACACCACTTGGGGTGGTGATAGGTGCACCTTGTGGTCGCTTTATTCGGCACTGGTCCAATCCCGGCTGGACTACGGTTGCCAGATGTACTCTTCAGCGTCTCCTTCAGCCTTGAAGATACTCAACTCTGTTCGTTCACTTTGGGGCCCGTCTTAGTAGTGGAGCCTTTCGCACCTCGCCTATCCCTAGCCTCTTTGTTCAGGGTGGCGTGCTTTTCTTGCGATATCACCGGCTGCGGGTGTACCTACGATCCCTGTTTCTTGTTCAGCAATACCCTTCATCCCGAGTCCATGAGTGCCTTTTTGCCCAGTCCTCTTGCATCTTTTGATCGGCGGCCATCTCTACCCTGGTCTCTGGGACTCCAGGTTGAGGACCATCTCGCCTCCCTGTGTGTTCCTGGGGTGTTGACCCTCCCATTCTCGCCGGCTCCGTGAGGAGCGTTCGCCCTCCTGAGGTCTGTACTGCTTTTTGGCATTTCGAGAAAGGGTCTACTGACCCTCGTCTATTAAAGTGCCTGTTTCTTGAACATGCGTGTTCTCATGCTCACCAGCGTCCGATCTATACTAACGGCTCGAAGTCGGACCTCGGTATCCTCTACGGATGCAGCCCTTTAGGGATTCCTACCCCGTAATCAGGGCGTATGTCTGTTGTTTGTGGCAGAGTGAGTGGGATTCGTTCCCCTCTTCTAAGCTGTCCTTTATTAAACGCTCTGTCCATTCCTGGTCCTCTAGCTCTCAGCGACTCTGGTCTTTGGAAGTTACTCTTTGCAGGTTGCGAATTGGGCACACGCAACACCCATGGCTATTTAGTTTCGGGTGGATGCCGAGTTGCCCCTGGTTGTCCCTTTTGCGGTGGCCAGCTGTCTCTGGCTCACATTTTAGTAGTTTGTCCCAGCCTTGCTTCTCTACCTTTTCTGGCGTCGCCTTACCTGCTCGAGTTCGCATTATTTTAACAGAGGACTCCCTTCGGTTGTCCTCCCTCCTTACATTTCGATCACGTAGTAGCGTTTTATCCCTTTTATAAATTTCCACTTTTTTGTTTAGGTTTATTGTTTTATCTTTTATCCTGTGCCCTCCCCTGCGGATGGCGCATGTCATTTGTTTATTGCCCCGGCTGCCCTTGTTTTTAGAATGTGTGCTGTATGCCCGTAATTTAAGTGTGCATCTTTGTTTGTTGTACTGTTTTCTTCTAATCCTTTTCTTTTCCCCATTTTTATTGAGTATCTCACACGCCTCTTCTGACTTTTTTCGGGCGACCCCGTTTTAACAGTGCTGCCATTAAGAATCCATTAGGATTGGGCGGCTGCCACCTTGTTTTCCCTTAAACTAAACAGCTGGAGCATAAATATGGATTGCATGTGTAATCACATTACAAGAAACCTTAGCTAGATGTTTTGAATATTTCAGTATTGATTCTGTTACAAGGAATATAGCTTACAATTTGATAGTATTTACTTACATTTTCTGGTGGCCGTGGAACCAATATGGTATCATCATGTGTCACAGGTGCAATAGAGAATGAAATGTTGAGATTGGGAGGAAGTTTCTTCCCTTAACTTTTCTGTCCTTTGATATGTGAATTATGCAAAAATAACAATCATTCTGATGAGTTTTTGGCTCTTGCCAAACTCGGCGGCACAGCAAATGGCATTGCTTTTCTTGCACCTCTCAGCCATGCATCTAAATTTGATTGACAACTTCCACATATCACATGAGGGGCCCATGGCTTTTCTCGGCCACCCTTACTCATTCTAAAGTAGTCTACATATAAGCAATCCAGTACTTTGCACCTTTCAAAGTTTTATGTGATGCATGCTTAGGTCCAACATTGAAACCACACACAAAACAGAACAAATCTGGTGAATTTCTGCATCCTCTTGTAGCCATATTTATCATATAAACCTGAAAAAGAAAATAAATAAATTAGCTACAAATGTAAGTGTGCTTTATCCATCATACCCCATACATTTCTTTATATTAACATAATTTGTTATATCTTTCAAACGGTCAGTGGTAGAGAAAAAATAAGGACATATTCGGAATCAGAGCAAAATTTAGCATTAAAAACAGTCCAAAAAATAAGAGAAACAAAAATTTTGTGAAAATTTGTTGCTCAGCAATCCACTGTTTTGTTTTCCATTCTGCCTGCCCTCCCTCCCTCCCTCTTCCGAAAATACCCTCTTGTCAATGTTCATTGAGTCAACAGGGTGTGAAGATTTTCTGGTATAGTGTTTGAAGCAGTATTCCTGAATAATTGCTTCTTTTATGTTTATTGTCTCTGCTTTCCCTCTCTACTCTGGATCCTTTTATTTCCTGCTCCTCTTCTTCGTTCACAAGGTCCTCCGTTAACCAGTACCTTTTTTTTCTGTCTCAGCGACACTTATGAAGTAATGATTGATTGTGTGACAGGTGCACATGCTGGACATCGAGTGCTTTTCATTCCTGAACCGAGCTCTCGAAGACGACATGGCGCCGGTGGTTATCGTGGCGACGAATCGTGGGATCACTCGGATTCGAGGCACAAAGAACCTCTCCCCTCATGGCATTCCCATCGACCTCCTCGATCGCATGACCATCATCAAGACATCTCCGTACGAACCCAAAGAGATCAAAGAGATCCTTAAGATCCGGTAGGGAACCAGCCAACTCTAGTACCACTTCAAGGGCTGGGGTCTTGTTTTTATTTCCCCATCTGGGATTTGAGAAACCTCAATTTGGTTCCAAAATGGGTGCTATGTCTGACATTTTCTTTTATCTATTTACGTTTTCTTGTCCTTGCATTGTAAACATGACCTTATAACAAATAGTTATAGGCCCAGCCACACATAGCCGAATTTGAGTCCGAATGCAAACCGAATGTCGTTCAGTTTGCATTTGATTTTGAATCGGAGACAGTTTTTTTCTGACTTCGGAAATGATTCAAAAAGTTGCCTGAACATTTTATGAAACATAAAACTATCGGAACCAAGTCGGAATGTGATTCGGGATCGAATCGGAAGCAGTTCGGCTATGTGTGACCTGGGCCTATTCCTCTCTTTGCAGTCCCTACTGTCTGAGATCCTTGAAATCTTTTAAAAATATTCTCTCGCCACCTAATGGCGGCTAATCAGTAGTAAAATCATCCAGGAACAAACTAGTACAAAGAACACAGGCACTAGGAAGTACAAATCTGTGACCCCCGCCACCCTCGTCCTCAATCTGCAAGTCACCCATTGCCTCTGCTACAACTGAAACTTAGATGATAGACACTCTTCTAGCCCCACTGCCTGCAGGAAGACCGCCTATGCATCTTTCACTTATCCTTAAAGATTTCTTGCTATTTTTTAGGTGTGATATACCCTCGTTGCTATTGCACTTTAAATTTGAGTTAAAAAAAAAACAACGCGTGGGGGAATTTAAGCTACATCGAACGTCGTAAGTTGCTCGATGGAGTTCTGATTCTACTCATCACTGCGGCTGCCATACGCTGTAGGGACCCTTCGTTCAGTTCCCACTTTAAACTGTAGCCCACCCTCAGAAATACAAGGCGTCTTAACTCTTAAGATGAGGTGCGCCTATTAAAACCCGAGCATTGGTAACTGCGGTGCACTTATTAAAACCCGAGCATTAGTAACTATGGTGCGCCTCTTAAGAGGTTTTCAGATTATTTGAATGATGCATGTTAAATTGCCTGCATCTGACTGAGGGAATGAGTCATAACATAACAGTACTGAGGATATAATGCCCTCGTCTACTTGTGAATGATTAGTGTATAATTAACTTTCATTGGTGATGTATGTGACAAGTTGTTCCGTTGATCTGTCGGGGTCAAATAAATATGAGACAACCTCTACTAAGTGCATGCATATATTATCCGACAGTGACACTGATGAGCTTGATATAAATATAATAGTAGATCTAGTGAATCAGATAATGTAATAGTTGGACAGTTATGAGTAAGTGTAGATTCGCCATCATGTACACAAATGGCCAGAAAGAAATGTTTCGGTCTAATCACTAAACAAAGTAGTGTATAGTGTAATATAAAGTTATTTTTCATTTACTAACGAAACAAAACGTTTTTATTGAGCTTAGAAAATGAATTATTTTATGTTTGAAAATAATAGGAAGTTGCATTCCACCGAATTGAATGGCAACAGATAAATAAATAGCCCCATTTGAAGTTTATGTATACAATGCAAGCGACTCTACTAAGCCTATATAGAGTTAAATGAGGCAGATCCATGGTAAAGCTCTTCCCTTCCCCCTCCCCTTCCCGTTGCCTAGAAAGACTGGTACATCGTCCTTGTCCAGAAGGTAGACCTCTGGTCTCTAGGAGCTTTCTCACATTGAAGAAAAACAAGCTGAAAGTGAATTTCCCTCATTGGTTTCTAATTATTCCTCTGAGTGCTCTTCCTTTTACCCGAGAATACATTCAAAGTGCTATTCATTTCACTCCATTTTTACAAGTGTGGCATTAGGATTAATCCATGTTTTTATTGATGAACTATCGTTATGTTTTGTCATTCATCCGACGTTAATGATAGAAATGTACCAGTATTGCCATGTGTGAGCTTAGTTTGTGTAAAGAAGACTAAACTCTGATGTGCAGTACATGACTGGCTAGTGTATTACTTTGGTAGAATACTAAATGGTGCTTGAAAATGAGAACTTGTATAATGGAGTGAAATCAACTGTTATGAAATTTAATTCCCTTTCTTTTAAGATGCGAAGAAGAAGATTGTGAAATTCATGATGATGCTCTCACCGTTCTCACCAAGATTGGCGCAGAGACATCTCTACGTTATGCCATCCAACTTATCACCTTAGCTAATTTGGCTTCTCAGAAGCGGAAAGAAAAGCTTGTAAGTCGAATGTCTTTCACTCACTATCCAGTTTCTTGTTTGAGCAAAGTAAAAAGACTCAGTTCAATGAAAAAACTTTATTTCGGCAATGAGTTTCGGAAGTGACGGCTTCTATCTTTGATCTAAAAGCAATGAAGATGGAAACTATTCACTTGTGAAACTAGGCTCGAGGTTTTTCCCCCCCTCTTGCAAGTCGCTTCTTCCCAGCTATTGGTTTGTCCATATTTATGGGAGGCGGGGGGGAGGGGTATATTCCGTAATATCTTGTCCAGTTAGGGTTTATCTCGGCCGGTCAGAAGTCCCCAAACGGGCTCTTTCATAAATCTCTATGCGCACATCTACAGGGGGACCAAAGGCACAGACATATATAGGGCACGTTGACCTGGTACTTCTGACCATGTACATAATATGGCTGCCCAAATGTCACACAAGCACGAAACATCTTCAACTCAGTTGAGCATGTGGTGCAGTTCCTGGATGCCGCCTGTTTTACTGGAGCGTTAGTGAGATCAAAATGTAAGTCGTCTACTTTTTCTCAAATGCAGAAAATCGCTCCATCTTTTACACAGCCATTCTACCTTCTTCACATCAGCACAATAACTTGTATGCTCTCTTAATAAGTTTATTTCCATCCCTTCTTTTTACTTGTCCATACCACCTCAGAACATTCTGTCAGTGCGTAGTTCCTACCTTTCCTTACACCACATATACGTCTTACCCATTTGTTCTCTATTGTTCTTTCTCCTCACATCCAGCATGGCTTTCGAATTGCTTATTTGCATTGCTCTCCCCCTAGGTCCTCCCTTTTATACCATTCTTTTCCCTCTCAAGCTTCCCTTTTATATTATTCTTTCCTTCTTATACACTAATTTTGGCCACAGCTTACTCTCATGCAACTTCAAGGCATAAACTACGCCAAGCCCTTAGCATTTACTAAGGGGAGATTACCCTAGAGGGCTATCTGCCCCCCTCCCTCGTTTTTGATACTTGAAACGTGTATCTTGCTCAAGTAGTACCCCACCGATTCTGATATCACAAACATTTCAATTGACGTTTCCCAAAACCCCTCACTCTCAGCCACACCCTATCACCATGCACCAATCTAAATAAGATCCATCTTGAACCGGTCTTCAATCTCACTTATTGTCCCTCATTCCTTCTCTCACATCTTTCAATATTCCATTCAGAAAGAGAAACAATGGTAACATTATACCCCCATGCGTCTCAAACCACTCACTCTGGCCATTTTCTCCACACGCTCACTTTGCTTCCAACATGAAATCTTTTCTTACCATCCTACAGTTTACAAACCACTCATTGTTAGAATATCTTTATTTTGATTGCTCACTAATTTTTACCTCTTATATTATGAAGCTGTAATCAAAAAGAGTATTGCAAGGGTCATTGTAATTTTCTTTTCAGTAAGTCAATAACCAAGCGGCAGCTCAACTTCCGTGCAAAAGTTCTCCTAGCATATTTTTATCAGTGTTTTTTTTAAAAAGCTCCACCACATGAGATCCTTGTCACTAGAAGCAAAGTCTGTACCACTCTCATTGAAACACACAAGGCTACTAGGTATAATATACTACACCGACGTACTTCAAGGTTACGGGGCGCGGCGATTTGCCTTCCTGGCCGCTGTGCTGATGGGACTCAGCGACTCGTCCGGCCCCAGCTTAGCCTCTTCTCCTTCTTTCAGACAGCCTGTATTTCTCCCCTACTTCCTCACTTCCCCTACAACCTCTCCCACAACTTTCTCTGGTAAGCCTCTATTTTCACCGGGTAGATGCTGACCTCAGCCAACTATCCCGGATCAGGGCTAAAGGGGGAGGGGACAATGTTCCCTAACCCCTGAGCTCCGGTTAGGGATGGTGGGTTTTTAACAACCTGCTTCATCTCCACCCATACCTTCCTCATATCTCCTTTACTTCAAACTCTTATCAATTTTATGCTGTGCCTAAGGTGGAGCCGCTATGCTGAAGGGCTGCCAGGTCACCAGGCGGATGGGGGAGCCTTAAATGACAGCATCTGGCTCTGTCAACCCCGTACGCACCCCTTGTAGAGCGGGTTACTGCGAGGGGAGATTAGCGTTTGCTTCCCACAGAAAATTTAGGGTCACCATGCCCAATGATGTTAAAAAAAAAATCTCCCTAATTCCCCCTTGCTCATCGACGGAGCCGCCCTCGGGCAGCTCCACCGAAAAAATGGAGGTCCCCTCCCCTGTGCTTGCGCAGGGGACCCTCCATATTTCTTTAAACGGAAAGGAGGCTTACTCCTCTCCTACGCCTACGGGTGAAGGGGACTCCCCCTCACCCCCTTCTCTGGAGGTGCTTTCGGGCACCTCCCTATTTCCAGCTGCAGTCCCTCCTTTTCTTTCTAAGGGGACTACCAAGAAAGCCAGCAGGCAGCCCATTGCCGACCGCCCCTCGTGTAAGCGGCTCGGTAGGGCAAACCCCCTTAGGGAGAGAGGGAAGCCAGGCCCCTTCGGTCGCTTCCCTCAAAAGAACTGCTGGCAAGAATATTAAACCTTGCCGGGGTCAAGGCCTGTGCCTCCCCACAAAAGACTGATGACGCTGCCAAGGGGACCTGCGATGTCCTGGGAGAGGATGGCCAACTGGAACCCCCTCCTGTGATAGACATGGTCCTTGAGGAAACCCAGCCTCAGCCGGTAGGGCCTTCCATGGGGAGGAATCGGGGCTCGGCGCCAAGCACCGAACCCGAATCCGCCCCTATGCAAGGTCCTCCTCAAATGGCTAGGGTTTCTGAGGCAGTACAAGGAGGGGAGGGATCTCCTCCATTTCGGAGATGGACGTGGCTGAGGCCGGTACATCTGGCCTAGGGGCTTCTACCGGTGGGGGTGAGAAGCGGGTTCATTCCCCGCCCTCCTCTCCAAAAAAGAAAAAGACCAAGACAAAGAAGACTCGGGGCTCCTCTCGATCCGCGGAGGCTGCGGGGACGGATGGGTCTGCTGCCACTGGCAAGCAACCAAGCCAAGATCGGCACATCCGGCCCCTCTGCCCCCCCGGTTGCGGAGACCCTGACTAAGACCAAAAGTGCAAAGGGCGGAGCCTCGATAACATCGGGGCCCCTGATTCAGAGGTTACCTGGCGTTTTCGAGCCCGCTGGCTTCAAACGCTTCCTTGTTATTCGCTCCACTGATGGCACCATGTTGTCCAAGGGCAATCCATCAGAGGAGAGGATTAGCCAGTGCAATTGGTAGAGAGCCGAAGGTGGCCCGTTTCTCGGATGGGAGCCTTCTGGCGAATCCCGCCGAAGCGGCCAAGATAGGTGCTCTTCGGAAACTTCATGGCACCCCGGTGAGTGTGACGCCGCACTCTACCATGAACTTTGTGAAAGGAGTAGTTTATGCGAGGGAACTCGTTGACGACTCCATTGAGGACATCACCTTAGAGCTGGCCGACCATGGGGCGGTCAAGGTCGAACGTGTGATGAGAAAACATGGAGGGGCCTCGAGACCCACCCCTACACTTCGTCACGTTCGACTATGACAAGCTCCCTGAGTCGGTGCGTGCCGGTTGGTACCGCTACCGCGTGAAGGCATTCGTGCCACTGCCACGGCGGTGCTATTACTGTCACCGCTTCGGCCATACGATTCGCTCATGTAGACGTGCAAAGTCGGGGTCATCCGAAGTTTGTGTAAATGTCTCAAGGCCGCACACGATAAGTCCAAATCGTTTGTGGCCAAGTGTGTCAATTGCGGAGAGCCGCGCCCCGCTTCTTCGAAGCAGTGTGGTGCATATCTCTTGAGAAAGAAATCCTGGCCGTTCAGGCCCAGGATCGACTCTCATTCCGCGAGGCTAAGGACTTGGTCCTGTCGCGCCCGGCTCTGCCTGGGACGTCATATGCCTCAATAGTTAGAAAGGCACCCTCTGCTCCTGGCCCATCCAGGCCAACGAGCACGGTTGTTTCCGCGCCCATTCGGAGCCCTTCTGCGGGCTCTACTCAACCCGGGCGCTCCCCTGGTAAAGCTGGCGGCCAAAAGGGTTCACACCCAGCCCCGGCTAAAACCAGGGCTCCCCCAGCGTGACCGTTTCCCGTAAGGCGAAACGGCCACGCGCCTCCACCGAGTCGTTGGACTCGCAGAAGGCAACACCTGACTGAAGATGGTCGCTAGGCCATCTTCGGGGGTTCCTAAAGCTGTCCCCCGAAAGGAGGACAGCAACAAAGGAGCTTCGGCTCCTTCGCCTACGCCGAATGGTGGAGGGAGTGGCTCGGAGACGGTGGTTCCTCGAAAAGAGGGCGCAACGCCTTCGAAGCCGCAACGCCCGCCTAAGGTTTCGAGGCGGAGGGAGGAAAAGACTCGCATGCCGAGCCTAACCTCCCCCAATAAGTCCTCGAAGTCGACAGCGCTTTGTCCGGCCAATAGCGCCCGAGGTTCTGCCCCCGGGAAGCGTACGGCCATTCCCGTGAGGGTCTTCAGTTCGAGGAGGGCCCCCGCGTCTCCTCCGAGCTAGGCCTGGTGGGCATATTCCTTCAATGGAATTGCCGTGGACTCCGGGCCAACTGGTTGGAGCTGCGTAGGCTTGTCTCGTCCCGTTCCCCGTTAGCTATCTTTTTGCAGGAGACCATGCTAGGCGCGTGCCTCCTGCCCGCCCTCCCGGGTATAAGGGTCTTGCGACCCCACCACCGCGGGATGGCCGAGCTGGGGGATGCGCGGTTTACACCCGACATGATGTCTCCGTTCTTCCTTTCTCTTTAGATACCTCCTTTCAGGCAGTGGCTGTGCAGCTTCACCTGGATGGGAGGTATACTATCATTTCTGCGTACATTCCACTGTCAGCTGACTTCGACGCGGGGGGCTTCCGCCGCGTCGTGGTAGGGTTGCCGAGGCCCTATCTCTTGCTTGAAGATCTGAACGGCAGGCATCCTCTCTGGGGAGATTACTCCATAAATCCCAGGGGACAAGTCCTTGCCGATCTGATCGAAGAGCTTGAGATGGGTGTTCTAAAGGTGGATGAGTTTACGCATCACTGTCCGAGAACCGCTTCATTTTCTTGGCTTGACCTATCTTTGTGCTCTTCGGATGCACAGCCTGATTTTGATTGGGGAGTGGTCGATGACCTCAATGGTAGTGATCACTTTCCCATTCAAATATCATTTTCAGGGCAACTGCCGCCTGAGAGCCCACCTCGGTAGTGCTTGGCGCGGTGGCCTGCATTTCAGGAAATGACTGAATTTTCTATCTCAGTCGAGGAGTTTAGGTCGGTAGATGAGGCCGTTGAGTTCTTCTCCTGCAACCTCATTGCCGCGGGCCTGACTACTATTCCTAGGACGTCTGGCCGTTTTGCACGCCGACCACGCCCATGGTGGTCGGCCGAGTGTGAGACGGCCCTCAAACAGAAGCGTTATGCCTACATGCGCTATAAGCGCCGCCCGAACGATTTCACTGTCGCTGAATTTCATCGGGCTAGGGCTAGGTTCCGGTATATTTCGAAGCACGCCCGCCGCTCTTCTTGGCGGGCATACGAGTCTTCACTTAACGGGAAGACCCCTTTTGCAGAGTCGTGGAGGCGAGTCAAAAGGATTCGGGGCAAGTTCTCGCATGACCCCCCTCCCGTTCTCCAGGAAAATGGGACCGCAATCTCGGACCCCGCGTCCGTGGCGGGATCCTTCGCGACCGCTTTTTTCGCATTCTCTAGCCGGGATGCTGCTCCGCCAGCATTCAATGCACGTCTTGATGTCGCGGAAGGCCGCCGGCAGGACTTTACCCCCAGAGGCGGAGAACCCTTCAACGACAGGTTTACTGGGAGCGGGTTGCGCTCCGCTCTCGCTTCGTGCGTGGACACCGCCCATGGTCCGGACGATGTCCCGTGCGCCATGCTTCGACACCTGGGTGAGCGAGGCATGTCCTTTCTGTTAGATTTGTTCAACAAGATCTGGGTGGAGGGTCTTCTTCCAGATTCCTGGCGAATCTCTACTGTGCTCGCCTTTCGCAAACCGGGGAGAGATCACTCTACTCCGACCGGTTTCCTCCCAATCTCTCTAACCTCTTGCGTGTGCAAGTTGATGGAGAAATTGGTAAATGTTAGACTAGACTTTTTCCTGGACAGCGGAGGCCATCTGTCTTCTGCACAGTGCGTCTTCCGCAAGTTCCACTCCACGTCGGATGCTCTGCTCCGACTGGAAAATGCCGTCTGCGAGGCTTTCCTTCGTAGACAGCTCTACGCCACGGTGTTTTTCGATCTGGAGAAGGTCTATGATACCGCATGGCGATACGGTATCATAAAGACTCTCCACACAATGGGGGCGAGGGGACGCCTCAGTCTTTATATCTGAATTTTTGCGAGATCGTCGATTCCGCGTACGGGTGGGGGGAGCTCTCTCTGGCCCAAAGGAGCAGGAAGAGGGTGTCCCGCATTGAAGTGTCCTCAGTGTCACACTTTTCCCTGAGCATCAACGGCATCACCTCGGTGCTGTCGGAAGATGTTCCTGCTACGCTCTACGTGGACGACCTTTCGATCTCTTTTGGCGCGGCCCAGATGCCAACTGTGGAGCGTCGACTCCAACAGGCATTGAACCGCGTCTCTCGCTATGCCGAAGCGCACAGGTTTCGGTTTTCTTTGGCCTAGACTAAGGTGGTGCATTTCTGCCGCCATTCACGGCTCCACCCCGACCCAGATTTGTTTCTTAATGGGGTGCGCCTGGATGTGGTTGAGTCGCACCGTTTCCTTGGTCTTGTATTCGACCGACGCCTCACCTGGGAGGTTCATATTCATAGCCTTAGGGTCTCTTGTACCCACGCCATGGATATTTTCCGTTCCGTGACGTTCAGCGCTTGGTGCGCTGATAGGGATACTGCCCTACTTTTGTATCGATCCTTTGTTCGTTCGAAGCTCGACTACGGATGCGAGTTTTATGCATCCGCAGCCGAGCGTTAATTGCGGAAGGTGGATTCGCTCCACCACACCGGCCTCCGCTTGCGACCGGTGCCTTCCGCACTTCCCCCATTGAGATCCTGTTGGTCGATGCTGGGGAGATGCCAATCGCTCTGCGCCGCGTGCAGTGCATCACTTGCCTGTACGCGCGAGCACGGCGCCTCCCTCAGTCACCAACAGCTTTCACTGCATCCGCAGCTCATCTCGACGGTGCCTATGCCGCCGAGAGACGCCAATCATACCCTAAGCCCTTTGGGTTTAGGGCCAGGAAACTCCTCCGAGAGCTAGATATAGCTCTCGGGCCGGTGGCGCCCCTGGTTCTGCCCAGGACGCCACCCTGGAGGGTACCAAATTTGGCTATTTGTCGCCACGCCTCTGCTCCCAAAGCTTGTACGCCGCCGGGAGTATTGCGTTTGACCTTTTTGGAGCACACCTCGTGTCACGCTGGAACCGTGCCAGTGTATACGGATAGCTCCAAGTCCCAAGAGGGGGTCGGCTTCCACGCCTTATCCCCTCTGTTTCAAGCCAGCGGGGCCCTACCAGGCGCTGCGTCTGTCTTCACGGCCGAGCTGATGGCAATTCACCACTCGGTTCGGGAGATTACGCCACGTGCCCGCTTCCGAGACCGGATTGTGATCTATAGCGACTCACAAAGCGCCCTGAGTCCTCTCGGGGCATTGGAAGCTCCGCATTCCCTGGTTCGCGATATCCGTGACGCCACGGTTTTGGCGAGTCGGGCAGATGTCGAGATTATCTTCTTCTGGGTTCCTGGACATGTAGGAATTGCGGGGAATGTGGGCGCCAAAGAGTCCGCGAGGACTCTGCGACCGCACCAGCGTTTCGCTCTTCCTCACACCGACTACATGGCAGGAATATGGGCAGCTCTTCGGACTGCTTGGCAAAGAAGATGGGAGACGGTCGAAGGGAACTTAAAGTTGCGTGCCATTGCGCCGCGACTGTTCCCATGGACATATCCCCCAATGCCGCGACGGCTGCAGGTCGCTTTCTGCCGTCTCCGAATCTGACACACTCTTGTGACGCATCGCTATTTGATGGAGCGCTTGTCGTCCCCCACACTGCTCGGCACATTCTTGTCGAATGTCCCAGCCTGGGTGATTCTTCGCGCACGTTACCTCTCCCGGTACCGGGATGGGCGGGGTCGCTACCGCCTGTTCTTTGTACTCGGGACGAGTGCATGCACGTTGACTATTTGGGGGAGGCCGGCCTTCTCCCTTTTATTTAACTAGGTTTAGTTGTTTATTTTATTATTGTTGTTTCCTGTTCAAATTTTTTAAAGTAGCCTAGAACTAGGCTGTTTGGTTACGGCGACTTATGCCTAAGTGGGAAGTCGCCAGATAGCCCCTTAAAAAAAAAAAAAAAAAAAACTGCCAAAGGAACTAAAAGTTTCGTGCCATTGCGTCGCGAATGTTCCCATGGACCTACCCTCCCAATGCCGCGAAGGCTTCAGGTTGCTTTCTGTCGTCTCCGAATTGGGCACACTCGCGGGACGCACCGCCATTTGATGGAGCGCTCGGCAGCGCCCTACTGTGAAGATTGCTTTGTCCCCCAGACTGTTCGGCACATTCTTGTTGAATGTCCCAGTCTGGGCGATCTCCGCGCACGTTACCTGTCCACGTACCGGTATGGGCGGGGTCGCTACCACCTATCCCTTGTACTCGGGGTGAGTTCGTGCACATTGACTGGTGGACTTATACACTTTGGGGGAAAGGCCGGCCTTCTCCCCTTTATTTAACTAGTTGGTTTTTTTTTTATTTAGTAGGTCGCACGTTCATGCGCCGTGGGGAGGCGAACCTCCCCCCCAACGCCGGAGCTTGCTCTATTGCCTTTATCCTCATTTTTATTTTTATTGTTGTTTTTTTATAGATTTTTTGCATATTATTTTAAAGATGCCTAATTTTAGGCAGTGTTGAATACGACGACTAATTCCCAAGTAGGCTTTCGCCAGATGAGCTCTTAAAATTTTTAAAAAAATATAAAGGTTTCCATCATGCACTCACATAGGTGGCAAATAGAAGGAAAAAAAAGGAAGAAAAAGCTGCACTCACACACAACTGCCATCCATCCAATCTGGGTTCAATCCCTTTGTATTCAACCTGAAGAAATGCCCCCTCTCACGACAAATTGGTTAGCCTACATCGACCCATCCTTTTGTCACACCTAGATGATTATCTTGTTTTCCCACCTTACACTATTTCTAATTAGCATTTGTTTAATTCCTGAATAAATTTCATGAAAATTGTGTTCTATTGCTCTCATGAAGCGAAAACCATCGTGGTGTTTGGGTATGAAGGTTACGATCCTGTTTACTTACGTATCCCCACATTTCTCTATATACCTCTCCGTGAAATTTGCAGATAATGGTGCAAGACATCAAGAAAATCTACCAGCTATTCATCGATGAAGAAAGATCACAACAATTCTTGAAGGAGTACGAAGATGAATTTTTATTTGATGAAGGTGAGATTTATCCCATTCAAAGTTATGTTCATTCTCTCTTCCCTTGCATTCTGGTACAGAACTGCCACTCTTCGATGGCTATGAAGCCTAAAAGAAGGCTATTTTAAAGTGTGTTCTAATTATCGTTTTGAGATGGGAGTGTAGGAACTGCGCTCGTCTCGAATTGCGTCAGATTGACAAGAAATGCGTAAAATCACTGGTTTAATTACCAATCAGAGTGGACATAATCTACCAGATCTGAACTCGTTGCTGATTGGTCCATTGCATGTTAATGTTCAGATTTGTGAAATAGTCCCATGGTGTTTATTCAAGTTAAAAGAGTCAAAGGGAAGGGGTGAGAAACCACCAATCAAGCTTCTACAACATGTCGGAAAGTGAAACAGCAAGTGGTCTACCACTTTCCTCATTACCTTGAATAAATGCTGTGGGAGCATTTCACAAACCGGAACATTAACAACATGAAATGGACCAATCAGCAACGAGGTTGAGATAGTTTATGTCCAATGAAGTGTAAGGTTATTAAAACCTGCACCTCGTATTTTGCCATGGACGGTCGAAATTCGGACACATTAGTTTTCGATGATAAGCTCGGTTACAGAATTGCTACCCAAGAGTTCTTTATCACTTTTAGCAAGTGACTGTGCCTATCAAACCATCGAATCTGAAGCAAGCGCTACACGTGATTTTTGGCCCTTAAAAAAGAGATTACAGTTTAAAAGTGGAATATAAGAAGAACAAATGAAAGCCTAGTAAGGAAGAAATTACTGCCGGATGTATTTGATACAAAAGCTGAGAGGTCTGGACCTATTGGACATGTGATCACATGATTCTGCTCTGTAGATGGATGAAAAGGCATAGGTAATGAAGGAAAGAGTAAGAGTTGAAGTTAGTGCGAGTAAAAAGATAATTGTTTCCACGGATTAACTCTTAGGGGACAAAATAGTACAGCATATTGCCCCGATCACTATGAGAGGGGGGGGGGATTTTATGTGGATAAAAAGTGATATGAGAGGGCTTAATAAGGCAACAAGGGTGGGGGGGGCGAGGTTGTTTTTCTATGGCTTCGATGCCCACTGACGGCACTTCGTGGGAACGCGATTTTAGTTGCAGTGAAGTACAATGATGAGTTATGGAATGAAAGCGGTGTTTCTATCATGAAACCGGGCGGTGGGGGTATTTGTCATGGAAAGAGGTGGAAGACCTAACCTGCTCGCAAGTGAGTCTCCATGGTATAATACCTCCTTAGGTTCCTACCTTATCGATGGTTTATGTGTTAAAAACACCCCCTATGACTTACCATTGATTGTCATGCTCATCATAATGTACATTTCAATCTGTGGATTTCGTCTACGAGTGAAAGACAAGGCGCGGGAAGGGTGTTTTTTTTAGTATGGGTTTTACCCCCCATCTGTACTCATTTCAGAGGCTTCGGGGTGGGGGACTGATTAATGTGGGATCCGAACCATGAGTATCAAAGGCGTGCGGCAGCCGCGGGGAGGGAGACCCGAATCATGACTCCACCCGACGATTAACCACACCCGATGCTGCTTAACTTCGCTAAAATCGGAAGCAGAGTAGTAGAATACTGACCTATGGCGACGGTGCCTCGTTCATGGCATCAGCAGATGCCATGAACGAGGCACTTTGTATTTTATCTCATATTGCACTTTAATTATTGTCTCTTTTTTCTTCTTTTTCAGGCTCAGAAATGGAAGTCAATTAGTCTTCCAAATTATTAATAAAATTTATTGATTCTTTTTTTATATATATCATTAAACTTAAGAAAATTGTTTGAATCTCCTCCTCATACCCGTGGTTGAATTATAAATCGCTTCAATCTTCAATACCTACTGAACAGCGCATCGATGTCTCCTTGACCGCTTCACAACCCTGTTCTACTTTGACCCTTGGGGTACCGGAAGAATGCTCTGGTCTGTGAAGACGTTGATGGTAATGCACGCCGGTCACACTTTGCGGAAGGCGGTTGATGACCCGCACAAGAGCATCCATTATTTTGCCCAGCCCGGAAGACCTTTTGTAGGTATGGGTGCTGTGTGTTTAAGCACCTCGTTCATTCATGCTTATCCCAAGGGAGCAAGCGCTAAGATCGTCCCCCTCACTAACTTGATCAATCCTTTTTCTCAACACATTCGCATATCCAACCCAGATTTTACTGCCCCCATCCCGATGCCGATTGCTCTGGCCATGGCCACTTGTTACTGGAGTATAACATGTTGGGTCAGAGATCCGCCCTTTCCTCACTAGCATAGTGCCTCACCGTTTAGGGTGGTGAGGTCCTCCCCCCCCCCCTGTCGGGGGGGGAGGACCTTCCTTTTATTATTAAAGATTTTTACAAAAAGGACCTTCAGAAAAAGGTCATTAACAGAAAAAATTACAAAATAATGACAAAAATATTATGGAAATGATGACTTGGAGGAGAAGGGGCGGTTGGAGGGAGCAGGTCACACCAGGCAGCAAGCTGTTAAACGTCCGTCCCGTCTCGGGGAGTGTGGGTCCTTATATAGTCCGAAGGAGGAGCGGGCTAGTGTGATTAGGTCCTTACGGGTGGGAAACTAGAAGCTGTTAGAGGTAAGGGAATAACAGGAATAGAGGGCAGGTGTAGGAAATGGAAGGGATGCAGAGATAGAGGAATAGCTAAGGGAGAGGGCATACTGATGCGTTATAGGGGGACTAATGCACAAATGAATGAGCAGATAACTAGGAATAGAAAAGCACGATGCAATGAAGATGGGAATAATAAAAAAAACCTTAAAAATATACTACACAAATGGTCGGAGTATAAGGAATAAGATAGATCTCTTAAGAGCGTTAGCGAGTGAAGAGAATTTTGATATAATTGCGATAACAGAGTCATGGCTTGATTTGGCAGGAAATCACTTTAAACCTGAGGTTGAGATTGAGGGCTTTAACATGTTCCATACAGATAGGAATAGGAAGAGAGGAGGAGGGGTTATTATTTATATTAAAGATAATCTCCAGTGTTGTGTAAACAGTACAATTAAATTAGATGATAACACCTAGTCATTATGGCTAAATGTAAAGGAAGGTAAAAACAAGATTGTCATAGGATTATTATACAGACCACCAAATCTTAGTAAGGAAGCTTCAAATCTTCTGTGGCAGGAGATAGAACAGGCATGTAGAAGTAAGCATGTGTGTATAATGGGCGATTTTAATTACAGAAATATAGACTGGGAAGTTCTTGTGGGTGATCAGGAGGCTGAGGAATTTTTGAATGTTGTCCAAGATAATTTTCTGAGGCAGATTATTAACGAACCCACTAGAGGTTGTTATATACTGGATTTAGTTCTGACAAATAGGGAAGAAGTTATTAAGGATACTGAGATTGGAGGAAATTTGGGTAATAGTGACCATTGTGAAATTAGATTCAAGATGAAATGGAATGGTATTGATAGTAGCATGAACAATGTTAAAATTCCTGACTTTAGAAGAGCAAATTATAATGGGCTCAGGACTTACCTGGAGGCAGTTGTACAGAAACCAGGCAATGAAATCAATTCAGGAATAGATTCAATGATATCAGTTAGTGGAGACAATAATCAACAGGAGGAAGAGATTACAATTGAAGAGGAGTATGAAAGAATAATTGAGCAATTAATTACAGGTCAGATGATTAACATTCCATATAAGGAGATTAGGACTAAAAATAATGACCCAAAATGGATGACAGATAAAATTAAGCATTATATTGGCATTAAAAAGGGCAATTATAGGAAAATAATAAATGGAGAGGATCACTTAAGGCAGAGATATAATGAACTAGCAAGAGATGTTAAAAAGTTAGTTAGAGTAGCAAGGAGAAATTATGAAATTAAAGTGGCAAATAGGGCAAAGGAAGATCCTAAAAGTTTTTATCAATTATACAAAACTAAGGTTAGAGATAAAATAGGCCCACTTATAGATTCCAATGGAGAATTAGTGAGTGATAGGGACTCAATGGCTGAAATGCTAAATGACTTTTTTCTCTCAGTATTTACACAGGAGGATACTCTAAATATACCCGAGGTGTCAATGATCTTTCGGGGTAATGATGAAGAGAAATTAAAGGATATCTTGATCACAAAGGAGATAGTGACAAAGGAAATTGATAAAATCAAAAGTAGTAAAGCACCCGGTCCTGATGAGGTCTTTCCTAGAATTTTGAAAGAATGTAAGGATGTGTTAAGTGAGCCCCTAGCATGCATCTTTAGAAAATCATTGGAGAGTGGCATTGTGCCAGTGGCATGGAAGAAAGCCAATGTGATACCTATATTTAAGAAAGGGGATAAAACAAATATGTCTAATTACAGACCAGTAAGTTTGACATCAGTGGTAGGGAAAATGATGGAATCTATTATAGCAAGGAATATTAGAGATCACTTGGATAAGCATAAGTTGATAAAAGAATCACAGCATGGCTTTAGTAAGGGTAAATCCTGTCTAACTAATTTGCTGTCTTTTTATAGTAAGGTGTATGAAGCAGCAGATAATGATGAAAACTATGATATTTTATACTTGGACTTTAGTAAGGCTTTTGATCGAGTGCCACACTTACGGCTTCTGAGCAAAGTTAAAGCACACGGGATCGATGGCAGTATATTTAGGTGGATTCAGTCATGGCTTGGTGACAGACAGCAAAGAGTTAGTATAGATGGAGTTAAATCTGAGTGGGGGTGTGTTAGCAGTGGAGTTCCGCAAGGATCTGTTTTGGGTCCCTTGCTATTCTTAATTTATATTAATGATCTTGACATAGGTATAAGTAGTGACCTGAGTAAATTTGCTGATGATACTAAGCTAGGTAGGGCCATTAGGGCTGATTCTGATGCTGTTATAATGCAGGAGGAATTGACCATTCTGTCCAATTGGGCTGAGAAATGGCAAATGAAGTTTAACATAGACAAATGTAGTGTACTTAGTATAGGTAGAAATAATCCACTGAATAGTTATAAATTAAATGGGAGAAATTTAGGGAGGACCGATTGTGAGAGGGACTTGGGTATTTAGGTAAGTTCAGACCTTCGTCCTAGAAAGCAATGCCTAAATGCTAAGAATAAAGCTAATAGGATATTGGGATTCATTAGGATGAGTGTAAGCAATAAGAGTGCTGAAGTCATTCTAAAACTGTATCTGGCGCTAGTTAGGCCTCATCTAGACTATGCAGTACAATTTTGGTCACCATATTATAGGAAGGATATTGATTTGCTTGAGTCTGTGCAGAGAAGGATGACAAAGATGATTGGTGGGCTAAGGAACTTACCTTATGGTGAAAGGCTCAGAAAACTAAATCTACATACATTGGAAAGGAGAAGAGTCAGAGGGGAATTGATTGAAGTCTTCAAATGGGTAAAAGGATATAATAAAGGGGATCTGGGTAAGGTTCTTATACTTAGTGAACATGACAGGACACGTAGCAATGGGTTTAAGCTTGATAAGTATAGGTTTAGGAAGGAGATTGGGAGGAATTGGTTTACAAATCGTGTGGTAGATGAATGGAATAGGCTCACTAGACATGTGATAGAAGCCTCCTCTCTGGGTAGTTTTAAGAATAGATTAGATAAATATATGAATGAAGCTGCTAGATGGGACTGACTTTTTTATGTACATATGTATATATTTTTCTAAGGAGTGGGGAGATTATTTTGCGGTTGCATGAATGGACATAATCCTTTGGATGCATTTTATGTATATTATAGATTAGATCTGACGAACTCCTGTAAAGGGTGACAATGTTGATGACTTTTCTCTGGTAAGAAATCTTTTGTGTGTTGACTGGAACAGGAGCTGCCAAGTGTAGGCCATGAATGGTCTTTTGCAGTCTCCTTCTTTTCTTATGTTCTTATGCCTAAATACTTCTTGAAAAGTGCCGAGACGGGACGTCCGCCGGGTTGTGCCTGCTACGAATATACCCGAAGTTTCTAGATGCGATTCGAAAAGCTTTGGAGTAATCCAATAGGGCGGTGGTGGAGAGGGCGAGGAGGATGGGGTCCGGGAGCTTGCCTCTTTTCGCGTTCCAAATAGCGCCGATGTTATCCCCGAACGTGAGGGCGCGGGGGGCAAACAGTGTGGAGAGGATAAGCCCAAGGGACTCAAGTTCGAAGATCCTCATATTCCAGCTACGGCAATCGAGGGCCATAGAGACGCCCTGAGACCACCAATCAATACCCCAGGGGGAGGCGTCAACATAGAGGGCAGGGGAGATTCCTTTAGGAGGGCGGAAGCGGGTCCAGCGGTCGTGGATAAGACGGCTGAGGTGAAGAAAAGGGCTGGGGTTGGGATGGGAGTTCTGTAGGTAACAGAGCTGAACCCAGCAGAAGGGTAGACGGAGGGCCGGAAGGACAAAGTTAAGGAGCCCCGCAAGTCGGGACCATGCCTTGCGGGAAACAGGACGTGAAGACATAATGCGAAGCGCCGAGCGAGTCTTGTCTCGCATTGTAGTAGTTAGTTGTATACGCTTCATTTTTAGGTCGATATTAAATCCCAGATAAGAGATGTGTTTAGTAGGGGTGGTGACCGATTTTCGCCAATTCGCGTTAATGGAGCTGCGGTCCACGGTTTTCATGAAGGCGCGGAGGGCGCGTTTTCTCCCGATACAAAGGACATCGTCCAGGTAGGTGTAGACTCTAATGTCGTGGGCAGAGGCAAGTTGATTCATTGTGGTGGATGTGAGCTTCTGCATGATGAATGGGGCGCCGTTGAATCCCATGGGGAGACGGGTAAATCTGAAGGATCTGTTGTGGCAGCGGATTCCGAACCACGGACGCGCCTTAGGGTGAAGGCGGACGTGGTAGAACCCATCCTTAAGGTCGAGTTTCATCGCCCATAAATGTTCCGTAGCTGAATCCATGATTTTCTTGATGCTCGGGAGGCTAAATTTGGGGGGGTGGTAGGCGTCGGCGGCGGGGGACATGTCGTATATTAAACGAGCAGAGCCATTAGGCTTGGTAACCCCAAAGATACGGTGAGCACAGCGAATGCTCGACTCCTCCATCACTCCGCGTTCAACAAGCGTAGTGATCCAGGGGAGGGTCCTGTCGTCAGAAGGAGCCCAGTTCCTATAGGACTTGTTGAAGAATATCTTGATGCCGTCTTGTGCGTTGGCTTTCTGAAGGTGGGAGACGGGTGTGACGGAGTCATAGGACCCGGGAACCTCAACGTCCAGAGGGGTGCTGAAGTCGACTCGCAGGGTGTCTGGCTCGAGGGGGTCGAGTCCGGGGCTTTCCCACTGATTTCCCCTGTCGTCCTCATCCCGGTTGCCGCGGGCGTTGTCCCCATTCTGTTGTTGGTTGTTGTCGTTATTATCGTTGTCTCTGCCCCTCATAATGTCCGGGGGGCCGCTGTTGGGGTCGTCCAACACGTCGCCCATTTCAGAGGGGTGTGTGTCAGATGAGGCCAAGGACGCCGGAGGGTTGGCAACAGGGCCACGGAGGACCGTGGGGACGGCAAGGCCGGCCTGGGGGATGCACACGGTGAAGCAGGGGGGGGGGGGCGAGGAGAACTAGGGCGCCGAGTTCCGCGGCGGTCGTCTCGAAGAACGAGGTGATCTCGGGCACAGGGAGGGGAGGGTGCACAGAAATAACTGGGTCGTAAAGATCCACTACTTGTGGCTCAGAGAAATTATAGCCAATTTCAATATCACTATTCACAGGGCTTACTCCTTGTGGCTCAGAAAAGGCACTGCACACTTCGATATCACTATCCACAGGGCTTATCACAGGGGTGGGCCTCAGAACATCGTACACGATGGGAGGAATGGGCACAGGGGAACGGGTGCACTGGGGTGTTCCGAACAGATCATTATCACAGGGGATCCATGCAGGGGTAGAAGAAGCTTCCGAGATGGAGAATCCTGTAGCCGAAGAGTCGAGGGTGGGGTCAGGGCTGGGGAAGTAGGGCGGAGATCCGGGACTTAGGGAGCGAAATTCTTCTGAGGTGTCCGAGCGAGGCCGATGCGGCGGCGGTGGCGGGCTATTCGGAGTTCTGCCTGCCAGTCAACGCCGGATCTAACGTCTTGCAGGAACCTGCGGGCCCGGTCGAGACCGACCCGCAGGGCGTCGCCGACCAATTCGTCTAGGTGCCGCGCTCCGGTACCAGGAGTCGTACGCGGGAGGGGGTCTTGCCGCTGTGGATCGATTAAGGAAATCGTGTATCCTGTAGTATGTCTGCGAGACATTTGTGTTAAATGGTCTCCGCTTCTCGGATGTCTTCCGAACTATTGTTCCTTCTGCGGCTTCAGTGCTGTTCGTGAGCCTTCTCCCTTTACAATGGAAACTAACGCGGGTCATTTTTCTGTGGCACCTTCAGATCCCTCTGGAAATCATTGAGAGCCTATGAACTTATTTGCAATTGGTTTCGGAGACCCCAGATCAGAAACTGTCTCTGGTACAACATCCATATAATCGCGCTCCAGTAAACAAAGGTTCGTCTGTTTCATCTATAATAATTCTCCCTGGTAATTCTGATTTGTCATTTCACAACCATCCACGTCCGGGTAAGCAAATGGGCTCTTGCACGCTTGATAATATAAACCCTTTGAAGTAAATCCGCTCCCGTCTGTACTATCCCCTATCCTGGTTCCCTCGTATCCTAAGCCTTGCGACTCAGCTAGTCCCCACATAGCCTCCCTAGTGCGGGTTGGGTGAGGACGGCGATACCGGAATGGCACCTGCCTCGCTGTAGGACTGATGATACCCTTACTTCGTCGTCTGTATGTGGCCTTCGCCCACAACATAACGATCTGTGAATCCTTCGTCCGTTAACCGTTCAATCTCTCTTGGTTCTCCCTTTCCTCAGAAGTTTTGCCCCGGAAGACTTCAACAAGCCCCACTTTCAGCCTAGTGTCCCTCTATCCTACCCGTTCTCTTGAGGTTAATGTAAAAGCAACTTTCTGGCTTGACCGGCGTTTCCACTGCCTCACTTTTTGAAGGACCCTCCTACTTCATCTAGTGGTTCTTCCAATTCCCTTCATCTATTCCGGATACATACACAGGAGACCAAAGAACTGACCATTCCCTTTGCTTTATAAGCGAAGCATAATTTTAAACGCTACTTACTATGGTTAGCGCGCTTGCCCAGCAATCGTTGGGGCGGCAGTTCGAATCCGTCCGGATTATTTTTAAGCTGACACTATTGACCAGGGAGGTTACCACCGTGACTGAGCACCACGGTGGGGAGTTGGGGCTTGCCCTGGCTGACGTCCGCCTGAGAATCAACATAGCTTGCTGGGAGGACTGAAACCAGCAAACTTTAAACTTTTTAAGGCTTTATTCTATACTTGCCACATCCCCCTACCTCCTGCGAAGTGTGCACCCCCTAAGAGACGAGAGGTTGTGTGGGCTTTGGTTGCATGTTGGTGTTGGGGCAAGATTTATTGTTGTAGTGGAGTGGCGTGACCTGAGTTGACTCCTCTGATTGGTTTATTAAGTTGGGGGAGGGGTCCTTTAGGATGATGTTTGGTTTGTAGTGTTCAAGTATCTTTCGGTGTGGATGTGTTCAATTAAGTTGAGGTTTGGTGGTGCGGGAGTGTGTTTATTGTAGAGGTGTTGGAAGTAGTGTGCTGGGGCATTTTTCTTGTCGGCGAGGACGTGTCAATGTTGGATTCCAATAATGTCTAGGTGTATTTTTGTTTCAGCGTGTGGGTGTCCTGCGTGTACATCCTGTGATCGTTCTGAGTGGTTTGGATGCATTTGTGAGATTTGGCTGTGGTTGGGTTCCCTGGTACACTTACCCAGTTTTAGATCTATCTTGGCTCTCGCTGCCTTAATTTTAATTCACTGAACCCACTTTGGGGGCGATTGTCTATCTAATACCCAGGGGCGTTTTATTGAATCAATAAAACATTACATCCAGTGTCCATTTTTAATACGGGGTATGGCCATGACGTACCATCTACAAATAGACTTTTGTGTAGACCTATCCTTGTGCTCTTCTGATTGCTGACAATAGAAAGTACTGGACGATTTACATGGTAGCTACCACTTTGAATTATACTTCGGATTGTGTGCTTGAAGCCTTGCCCCCACCCCCGAGGTGAGACATCGCTAGAGCCGATTGGGCAGCTTTTAGAGAGTTATGAATGCCTCCATTGGTGACTAGACTGAATGGGGTTCGTCATTTCACAGCTCTCGTGATCGCGACTTCTGAATCTTCAGTTTCAACATCCGGCTCAATGCTAATGAAGAAGATTGTCTCTTGGTGGAGTTGAGTATGCGATTGCAATAACCGAATACCAGACGGCTCATGCGTGATATCGTCGATCTCCAACTGCTTGTAATCGTAAAGACGACGTTTTGGATGAGTTTGGCCTCCTCCACTTTATTTGACCATTTTTGTGTGTTTCTTTTTGGAGGTCGCATGTTCCTGCGCCAGTGGGAGGCAGGCCTACCACCGACCCTGGAGCAAGCTTCCTTGCCTTTGCTTTTTCTCGTTATTTTATTTAGTATTTGTCCTTTTTATCGTTCTTTGTTTTTACATAGTTATTTGTTTTTTAATATAGCCTATTACTAAGCTGTGTTGTGTACTGTGACTTATGCCCAAGTAGCCAGTCGCCAGATGGGCTACCTTCAAGAGTTGATTCAGCAAACTTAAGGAAATGATGGATAATGCACGGTTGTGATATATGGAGCCATGAAGCCTATTGACACCTTTCCATTCGGGCTTTCACCAGAAAAAAAAGTTACACTGACCTTTTGGTTAGGTTCTAGGGTACTGTGAGGGAAGACTTCGCTTGCAGACATATCTGTCGAATTTTTGGATATTGAAAAATCCTATGAGACTACACGGGGGTATGATATTCTACGTCATTTATATCAAAGTGTCGCTTTTCTTTGGTCAAAAATAGCAAGTTTATTCACTCCCTGAGAGAGTAGTAGCCTTGCTTTTTGATGACCTGGCTCTTCTTTGTTCGTCCTTTCGCTCCTCCTCGTCTTCAGATGTCGATTGACGTCCTACACAACCGGATGGTGCAAAAGAGATTTAGATTTTTTCTTCATTAATATCAAGGATATCCTTGCACTACTGTCAACTGCGAGGGGTTCAGATCTACCCCCTTTATTCTTGCAGAACTTGTTGATAGACTATGCATTGGATGTCCGTTTTTGTGTGTGTCATTAAATTCTCCACACTAGGTGTCTTTTTCCCCTCCGGGACCTGAAGCGAAGAATTTTACAGATGATGGATCGTTTAAAAACGCCCAGAACACCTTTTCAGGTTAGTGACAGGGGTACCCTTGGAAATTCTACTTTTTTGTCTAATCTAAGCTGGACTATGGCGTTCTCTTCGACCGCATTTTCGTCCCTACGCATGTTGGACCTGAGGGTAATTCTGGTGTTGGTTACCTGGCAGTCCTTTTCGCACCTCCGCCTCCTTGTACATACAATCGCGGCCAATGATTTTGGCAAAACTTTATTATTATTTTTCACCAAAATTATGTATGTGTAAAGCAAAGTTTTGATTTGCTTGACTGCTTACAAGTGTATTAAGGAGTAATAGAATATTGGAACTATATAGATAATTGTGTATTACACAGGAATTTATTTTCCTCTCAATATTTGGAATGGTGACGCATATCTTTTAAAACCTCCTCAATTCGGTTGGGCATGTTGGGAACCAATGATTTGACCGTTTCTATGTTTAAAGACGTCCATTCTTATGTATAAGCATTTTCAACTGTTCAACATTTGTTGGTTTTTCTCTATCAACTCGTCTTTTGAGAATGGACCACAAATTTACGATAGGATTGTGATCTGGAGAATTAACCGGCCAGGGCTCCAAAATTTCGATCCCTTTACCTCCAAGATGTTGCAAGGTGCCCCATCTTGTTGGAAAATGCAATTACCCTCGCCAAACTGCCTTTCAATGGTTGGAAGAAGATGGTCATTAAGGACATTTTGATACCATGTTGAATCCGAGTGTTTTTTGGCAAAATTGATAGAGAAGCGACTTTCCTTGAAGAAAAGCATCCCCACACATGAATAATTTCAGGATGTTTGACCGTGGGAATGATACAAGCCTCTTTATAGCGTTCACCTTTTCTCCTTCCGACAAGCCTTTTTCCAATTGTGCCAAACAGGCAGAATGGTGCCTCGTCAGAAAAAAATAACTATCTCATTGCTCACGTGACCAATTATTATATTTCTTGCAAAAGGCAAGTCTGTCCTTGACGTTTTTCTTGGACAAAAATGCTTTTTTTTGGCAGCACTCCGTGAAGCAAGATCCTTTACAAAAAGTCGCCGTTGAGCTGAAGCACTAACACCATGTGATTTCCATTCAAAGGCAAGCTGTTGGCTACTGGCACTTCGATTCTTCAAAGAATTTTGCACTAAAACTGTCTTGGCTATCATAGGACAAGTGTTGACGACCAGGTGCCTTTTTCACAGTTACTGAATGTGTCTCTGAAAGTTTTAATGATCCTGTATACAGTTCTTTCACATGCAATGCCTTTAGCAACAATTTCCATTGGATTGAGGCCATTTTGGTGTAAAAATACTATTAATTGGCGTTTTTCTTTTGCAACAAAAGATTATTTATTAATTCAAAATTAATCATATGAAAACTTACTGTTTTTCATACAATTCCAGCTTGAAATCATGAGGATGCGTGTGATGCCCACGAGTGTGGTAATGTCACCAAACCCAAGTTTACCAAACAACTATTAATTTGCAAAGTTATACTGAATAATAATAGTCACACAAATCATCTACAATATTAATACCAAATAAATGATATTCAGGATGTATTTTACACGTAGTAGGCAAAGAACAGTTTTTGCCAAAATCATTGGCCACAACTGTACTCTATGCCAATAGTGGTTTCTTCCCTCATCGTCTAAAAATTTGTCTTGCTTACGTTCACCACATGCAATAACTTTCTACTTTGTAAGTTTATAAGTATTTTTGCAACTGAGTCAATGGCCGATTTATATACGTCTCCGAATATGTTCCTCTGGATCTTAGAATGGCTCACCACGTCACGGGCATGGTTATACCCAACCTTGCCTCCCCTTTTACATATTTAGATCGGCCGAGTTGGGTCTCCCATTCCCTGTTTGTCTGCATTGTTGTGTATGATTTGGAAAACTGTTTTTCATCGGAAGCCATGTTTCATTACCTGTTCACGAATGGTTCATAAATTGATATTGGTGTGGGAGCGGCGGTTGCCTTCTCGGTGTTTATTCTCGCTCAGTCGTCGTGAGAAGCATCGATTTTACTGATAAACTTTATGCGATATAACTAACTTTCCGTCAGTCTGCCTTTCACCTTGAAGTAGCCCAAAGGTTAAGGGAGGTTCCAAAGTTCCTCTTTATTTCACTAAAATAAACAATTACAGAACATAAGTATACAAAGAAAATAATACATATAATGAACACACACAAATATAGGCACATGTACATTTCACAAACAAAGAATTAGTATAATTGTTATAATGTTGGTTTCACAAACCTAGGAATCCAGTTAGTACAGGAACTGCAAGGCCTTCATATTCATACATTATGATACATTATCTGTTTTAATTTTATTTAATATTCAAACCTAAAGAAAGAAACTGGTTAGTTATGAACTTATTAAATTATAACAATCTTCTTTTCTACAAAAAGAAAAGGCTAAAATACAATGAAATACTAGATGAAGCGTCTAATGCGAGTATTTACAGGATCTTCAGTTTTCAATGTAACGTTCAACAGACTTTCTGGGTCGAGTAGAGCGACGAAGAATACTTTCAGGGGAGGCAGCTGAAGGAGGAACATGATGAATTAGGATCTCGTTCAGTTTCAACATTTATAGGAGCATCAAGAAACAGAATGGGGGATTTTGTACCTGAATTAAGATTAGGAATATCTTTGATCTCTTTTAAGTGGCTCTCTCCGGCTGGGGCTAAATCGTGGATAACCACCGTATCTTATCGGGCGTTTGTAAATCTGACGTGTGCATAATATTTAGGATTGGCTTCGATTAGTTCCACTTCGCGTACTAAAGGATCATCCTTATTCCGTATATGTCATTTTAACAGTATTTTACCAGGTGAAGTAAGCCTGCTAGGTATACTCATTCCCGTCGTGGTCTTTCAAGAGAATGAAAAAAAGGACGTTCATGAGGAGTTGCGTTCGTTGAAGTACATAACAATGAACGCAAGGAACGAAGAGCATCCGGGAGGACGTGTTCCCAATGGTTAATGCTCAGGTTTCTAGACTCCAACGCCAATGTAACAGTTTTCCAAACAATTCCTACAGAGCGCTCGCATTGTCCATTCCCGGTAGAATGATAAGGTGTTGAACGACTCGTTAGAACCCCTTTCTCGTGCAAAAATGATTTTCTTTCGGCACACATTAAAGAAGTACCTCGATCCGAATGCACGTACCTTGGTAACCCGAGAAGAGAAAACAACGTAGTAAGACACTGTATAAGAGTTGATGAAGAAATATCCTTACAAGAAAAAGCAAAGGGAAAACGCGAGTATTCATCAAAATTAATAAATACTTATTGGGAGAAAAAGATGGTAGTGGCCCTTTAAAGTCCAGGCTGATTCGATCAAAAGGGCGCATTGCACGGATAAGCTCTGGCCTCTTTGGGCGATGATATCGAGGTTTTAACCTTTGACACGTTTCGCACCCTGACACCACTCGCTTAACGTCATCTACAGAATAAGGCAAGTTTCGTACTCGAACAAAATGGTGAAATCTTGTAATCCCTGGATGACAAAGAGCTTTTTGAAGCTCGACAAGATCATTGTGGGTCATGCTTGAGCAGATAGGGCGTCAGAAGCTCTGTTGAGCGAACCCGGACGAAGTATAACCTAGTTGCAAAAGGGAATCAATTCTAAACGCCATCTAGCAATATTTTCGTTTTATATTTTACTCTTATGACGTGAATCAAACAGATTTTTTTTTATCTGTAATTGAGGTAAACTTACGACCAAGAAGAGAATGACTCCACCTTTTGATCGCCTCAACAATAGCAGTGCTTTCTCTCGGAGGAATTTAAGGATCTCGAAAAGAATGCAACGGGTCGTCTATTTAAGGCATCAGTTTCCAGTGTAAACGGTAAATTTTAATCTAGTTTTGCCCTAACAGCGTTAATAATAACTGATATTAATTCCTTTATTGCATTTGTAGCTTCTTCAGAAAGTGGAAACTGACAATTAATTAGGGGACGAATTCGTTGAGAAAATCTTTTGAATCCACCGCGAGTGGTATGCAAGCAATCCGACTAATTGAGATGATTCTTGGCTGGTCAGTACGGGCATATACTTGAGAGCAGCAAGGCGTGAAGGATCTGGAGGAAGTTCATTTGGCGAACCTGATAACCTAGAATGCATATAGTATTAATTGAAATGGTGCATTTGTTTTTATATAAGGTCATTTTATGTTTCTCAGCAGCTTCGAGAAACTTAGTTAGGTTTTTATCATGTTCCGCTTGCGTGCGGCCGCAAATAGTAACGTCGTCTAGGTAAGCATACGTGTCCTCAAGATTATGTTACGAATGAAATCGTCCATAATGCTCTGAAAGCAGGCAACATCGTTAGTTAAACCAAAACTTAAGCAGTGTAAGTTTTATCCTCAGGGTGAAGGGGAACACAATGATAAGCACTGCTTTACCAGGGTCGAGGGTGCTAATTATCTTATACGTCGATATCTTATTAGCCAATTCTTCAATATTGGGTAATGGATAAACATCCAAGTAAATTTATTAATCGTCTGAGAATAGTCAATTACTACCCTTTTCTTTGATGGATTCTAAAAAACTTAAGCTCACCAGGGAGAGTTGCTCGGTTTGATGATGTCTTCCTTGAGCATCCGTGCTACCTCAGAACCAATAAATTCAGTCAGACGTTTTAAATTTGCGTGACTTCGTAATGACTGCTCTGCAATCAGATGATAAGTTGGTGAAAATTCTTGGAGGATCCGTAATCATAAAAGCCAGAGAGTACACTTCGAGGTCAAGTTGAAAACCTCAAAGTTTAGCTTAACGGAGGAATGTTTACTTAGGAAGGGGATTCCTAAAATAATGTCAGCGCAACATTCAGATAAAACAACCAAACATACTGTCCAGTACTCACGGCTTCCTACTTTCATGCTAAACTCACAACATTCATTGATTTAAGATGTTAAATTTGTAGAGGCCATATATGTATATAGTGCCTTCATAAGGTTTTAGATAGAAATTAAAGGAGTTCGCAACATCTCTTTAAATGAAGTTCTCGGAACTGCCGGCATCTAAGAGATCCATGAGAACATAGTCATTGACCTCCACTTCTAGAGTTGACCTTTTCATAATTAATGGCACACTAGCGAGAACGGGATTGGAGGTTAATGCTGAGACTTCATTTTTAGATGACTTGCATACCTTCAAAAAATGTCCTTCCTGCATTTAAAGCAAATAACGTCACTTGCCGGGCAGCGAGGAATTTCCGAAATAATAACATTTTTTTATGTTTTCGAAGTGAAGGAGCTGCAGCAATTTAAATCCTCAGGATTATGATTAGAACAGTCGACTTCAGCACCCATCATGCGATTCTACTGAAACTCCAGGACCAGAAATTAATGATGCATAAGCCTCCGAATCCATTGTCGCAATCTCTAACACTCTAACTTAATCAACAGCTGAAGATAATGTAAGAGTTTTGTTTTCTAGAAGTCTCGTTCGGATTTTTTATAGTAATAAAGGCTTCTATACATTTCGACATTCACATTCTGAAAATTGCAATCCAAACTGAGTGTATGAAGAGCACGTACATATTCATCAATAGTTTCACCATCTGATTGCTTACGAGTCGCGAGCTTGTGTCGCGCCACGACCTCATTCGCAGTTTTAATGAAGGCGCTTTTGAGAGCAGCAAGAGCTTCGTCGAAAGTAGTACATTTGGAAATTATTTCGATATTTTCAGGAGAAACTGAATTGGCTAGGAGGCTAAATACGAATCGTTTGTACCTTTAATTGACGCTTTGTACCTCTAGAAGACAAACAACCAGTGTTTAAATACACGCGCAGCTTCTGGTGCAGTTCGAAGAACATCCAAACGGTCAGGACGAAGACCACGTTGCATTCTTCTTAGTGAAATAAATTGAAGTAGCCCAAAGGTTAAGGGAGGTTCCAAAGTTCCGCTTTATTTAACTGAAATTAACAATTACAGAACATAAGTATACAAAGAAAATAATACATATAATGAACACACACAAATATAGGCACGTGTACATTTTACAAACAAAGAATTAGTATAAGTGGCATAATGTTGTTTTGATACATTATCTGTTTTAATTTTATATAATATTCAAACGTAAAGAAAGAAACACGTGTTAGTTATGAACTTAATTAATTATAACTTAATAAATTATAACACACCTTTCTAATTTCCAGTGATTCGAGGTGTATCCTTTAATCTATTCACTGTTATAGCTTAGACCATCTCCTTGTTTAATAAATTCAGTCCTAGTTGGCCAAAATCTCTACCCGTTACCGGATCGACTTTTGTTGGCTAGCCACGTTGGTGTCCCGCGTAAAGGACAGGCAGAAGGCGCTACTTGAGGCATTGTGATTTCTCTTCCATGTATGGATTTCTACTCCTACATTATGGACTGTTTGTCAGTCTGAGTGGAAGTACTGCTTGGGGAATAAGCTTCGTGGTGTAACGCTATCTACTCGACCGTGGAATAGTAATTACTACCATTCTTCCCGGAGGTTTTTGGCTCGTTGCCCCTCTGGATTGGACACTCGGGCATCTTGTGAGTTTCGAGGGCCCTCGGAATGCTCCACTTTGTCACCTTTGTCTATTCGCCACCTTCTTGTAAATTGCACTTAGTTTGAATGTTTTCCTGGACTATCATGCACCTTAGCTGATGCGCACTTGGGCTTTATTTTGGTGGTAGATCCAGCATTTCGCCCATGATCCCTTATAAACTTTATATGCCGTTTTGTGCTCCTGCCCTTGCTATAAACTCGACTTTTTTTAACTTCTTTACCTTCGTCTGTCTATTTTATCAATTTCTTTCACATGGGTATTTTTCTTTTTTTTCATTTTTTTGCTCTACTTCGAGTATTGCTTTAGTTTTTTCTCTATCCTTCCATATTAACTTTCGGCTTAGTCCTTTACAGTTTCACGTTACCTCGCTAATAAAATCCGAATGGATTTTGTTGCAGCAATTTTGTCTGCTCCTCCACAATCTATCCAGGCTTCTTACATGTCTATACCATTTCAAAACACTTTCAATTTTAATTTCATTTAAACATTAAACATCTCTTTGTTGTTCCTCATTTTATCTAGCTTTCGCACACTAAGCACCCCTCGCAAGTTGTCGATTTTAACTGCTCTAAATCGATATCTTTCCCCCTTTTCCCATTCAACACTGAAATCTTTAGCATTCACTAACGCTCTTATCGCCCTAGAGACTTTCTTAACATTTTAACACCTTGTAATCAGCTTCACTTGTACCATTATCACTTACAATACATCCTAGATATTTAAAATTTAGCACTTATTCATGGTTGAATACTTTCAATTCTTACCACCCAAATACCATTACCCAAGAGTATTTGTCCCGCACACGCATCAATCTATTTGGTAATAGGTGCGGTGCTGTGTGCCAAACCCACTGTATGGAAAGTGGTTGATGATTTAGTCTAATCTTTGACTCACGTGCAATTAATTGAAAATATGGAGCGCAATCCGCACTATTCAAATCGCAAAATGGACTAGAATTGAATGTCAAAACCGCATTGCCAAATGAGGGTGCTTTGATACTTCATTGCAACAAGACTGGATATCATCATCCATGCTCACACAAAGTACGGTTGTTACGCATCTAATTTACTAAAATTGATCTTTTTTTATGTTCCGTTAACATCAAAGCTACCTACCTTTTTTCCCTTTTAAGCGAGTGGCCCTTCATAGCGATACATTGCTACGTAGTTACTTGGTTGTTCTCCGGCTGATCATTTAGGCCAACATCTATGCGGTAAGAATCTGACTGAGGATATGCTTTCTTTGTCTGTGAGGTTCAAGCTTTGGGCATCCTATAGGTGTTCAGGATTTTATAAGGTGCTGTCACAGTGAGGTAGGTTTGGTTTATGAAGTCTTTGTAGTATTGCATGTAGTGTACGAGAAGTGCAGGCGAGTAGTTTAAAAGCTTCGCTTCAATAAGTCTTTTATGAGACTCAGGATGGCCGAGCGGATTCGCTGCTGAGAGAACCCGTTTGGAAATGTTATCCAAGGGCTAACGCTCACCCTCCCGGGTCTAGGCATCATTGTTGATAGATGAGAGTTGGAAAAGTGGTGGAGCTGACTTTAAATAAAAACAAACAAACTATAAACAAGTTTCCTTCGCTCCATCAAAAGTGTTGAATTGCTGGTTGCGGAGGAAGAGGGTTGAGGAACTAGGAGACTTTTCTAGGGATTAAAGAATTCTTATTCTTACCCTTACCTTGTAGTGCCACATTGCAAGGTGAAATGTGATTAACAATAAAGCCTCACAAATGAGTCATGTTTCCTATAAAGTCTCGAGGTGGGCACGCACATAATTATTCAAATGCAATAATATAGCATTCTATCATGTAGATTCTGTATTCCGGTAGGGACACATAGGCAGAAGTGAATTCAATACATTTTCACATGGCCATGAACTCACACAAGCAAAGGCAGCTCCCGCATCATCTTGGGTCGCGCAAAATTCTAGGAGGCACCACATCTGTACAACAAACACCAAAGAAGGTGCATTCATTGACAACGAGCTGAAAACAGGAAAGATGCTGGGCCTTTGTTTACTCTCACAGAGCTGGGAAACACGAAATCTTATTTCCTTGAAACTATCTCCATTCCCCAGATAACCAACCGAGGCCTCTGTCAAAGTGTTTTTTTTTTTCTCTCTCTCTCTCTCTCTCTCTCTCTCTCTCAGAGAGAGAGGTACCCTCTTTGAATGGATCGTAAGGTCTACTAGGGTACCTCTTTTCCTTGTTACTCTCTCTCTCTCTCTCTCTCTCTCTCTCTCTTTCTCTCTCCCTCTCTCTTTGCACACACGAACAAACTTTCTATTTAAGCACCCCTACCCCCCGAACCGCATGATTGGTCAGAGGCGGGTGGGCCACGCTCACATTTTTCGACTCGATAAATAACCGTTCAAAGGGAAGTCTAAGATCATTGAGTTATCAAAGTTTCTCCATGCAGGTCGTTAAGATTTTTAAGGAAATTAGCCTATAAATAGTTTTAGCAAATTTGACAATTTCCTTAAAAGTCTTAACGACCTCCATCCCACTATCAATTTTAAAGTAGAGTGGGAAAAAGATAATTGTATATCCTTTCTTGATGTTGAAATTGTTAAGAGTCATTGACAGAATTAGCTTCACTGTGTACCGAAAACCAACCCATCAAGTATGTTTTTGAGAGTACTTAGGATATGTGACCTTTGCTTTCTAGAAGACGAGATTACATATATAAACTACAGTTTCATTGAATTAAATTATCCCCTCCACGTGATCAATAAAAGTTTATCTAATGCAAAATCTACTCATTACCGTCCCAATGATAAAAACAAATTTAGTAATACGAAGTGTCTATCCCTTCCTTTTTCTCCCCTCCTCAAAGGAGTAAACAAAGTTATTTCTCCAGTCCTAACCACATTTTAATACCCTTTTTCTATCCTTAAATCTTCCCCTTCGACCAAGCCCGTGGATCAGCCAAATGAAGCAGGTGCATATTTAATCCCGTGTGGCTCTACAAACTGACCCTCATTTTACATAGGAGAGACCGGAAGATCCGTAACAAAACGAATTTATGAACATAAAGGTGATGTCAAACGAGGCAGTACCACATCCAGTATTTTTAATCATATTAGCAATTTCAACTACCAAATTGACTATTCAAAGGTACAAATCATATATAATTGTAAAGATTTCATAAAATAAAAATAGTAGAATCTATATTAATAGGAGAAATTCCCAATTTTAATTTGTCAGATAGGCAATTAAAATGCAGCCCCCATTCCTGTAACCTCATTGTAAAAAGCTTAGTAAACAATTTTAGACTCGAATTCCCTGATTAATGACCTTTCACTAGTTTTGTATTTCTTTGTGATTTTTTTTCTGATCTGTACGCTATTTATAGACTTTTGTAACAATTGCATTGTCAGTATACGACTAAAGAGGCTATGATAAACTACATACTGAAACTAGTCTCGTAAATTAAACTTTTGGCTCCTATACAGTGGTTTAACTATCATATATATATATATATATATATATATATATATATATATATATATATATATATATATATATATATATATATATATATAAAGATATGAGAAACATATTTTGGTAGAATCACTTTATTACATTACAGAATAAGTTTCGGTATCTACTACCATCTACAACTGTACAATGAGAAGATCGACACAAATGTGTTATATCCCTTAACGTTTCACTTTGCCTTTACATAAGAATTTTGTAAAATGCTCTTAGGATGTGAAACTACAGGCAAATAGAAGATATTTTTACTCCTGTGCATTTTTTTTAAATTCTTCGTTCTTTGTGCGTATTTGTACGTAAATGAAGTGTGCCAAATGGAGATCTTGGGCGACTTGCGACGGACCATGGTCATCTGTGTTGGGCTCTCGCAGTCAAGTCTCGCCGGCCCACCCTCATCTTAGTTTGGTTCTCGTAAGCGAAGAAAGCAAATTAGCCATACTCCGATAAATCATTTGGTAGCATATTCATCCTCTTTGGTTATTCGCATGAACACCGAAAATTCACCACTCAACTCTTCATAACACTAGCCAACAAATTTTAACTTTGTATCTGCTAATTGAGTAAAGGTTGTTGTAACTAACTAATTTTGGTGCGCTAATTTTGTCCTAGCATGTAGGGTTCCTGAGTTATGCAACTAGGCTATATGGCTAACTTTGTCACCTTGGAACAATTAATGATATAATTATTACGAGTTTGAGAAGAATGAGACATGTGCTTGACATTGTATCGGCCAACTATGTGTTCTTCTCTTTTGGGCCACTTTTGGACAACATAATGATTCCTGGCTTCACTGCTGTTCCATAGGCATAAGAAGCACATATTTTTTTTGTATATCCTAGCTGCAGACCAAGAAGTAAAGAAATTACCTTTAGATCACCACAGATATTCCACTTATGATGCGAGTAATGAACACCTTCCAAAATAAATTTCATTGAGTCATATGTCTCTATTACCCCCAACAATAAGTGCGACAAGAATTGAAGGTTTTATTTTACCATTGTGTAGCAACACAGCTTCTAGGCTAGCAGTGCTTGCATCGATGAATAGTCTCCATTCATCAGGTAAATAGGTAAATGCTCGTTTTCTAGCTGATTCATGAGGTCATTAACATCAATACAGAAACAAGCACCATCTTCTTCTTTTTAAAAGGCAGCTAAGGCCTCATGACGTTTACGGAAAGTAGATATTTTTGCACCGTCCGCTAGAATATTCGATTGCTGTAGTTTGGAGCCCAATAGTTCTGCGTTCTCCTTTGACATTGACAAATCCCTCACCAAATCATTCAATCATTCTTGATTTATCAACTGGATCTTCTTTTCCTTAGAATCATCATCATACATTTCATCGTCATTGTTATCCTCCTCTTCGGGCGATGAATCATCTTCTTTAACTGCACTAGCTGATGGAGGAACTGAGATTGGCATCCCCATATTATGGCGGACTGGTTTTATAACTGACTTACAATCTAGATATATAACTTTTGACTTGTTCTTATTTGAGAATCTCGCAATATTTGTCATACAAAAGTAGCAATCAAAAACATGATTGGTTGGCTCACGCCACACCATTGGTACAGCAAAAGGCATACCCTTTCGTTTGCCATTTAACCACTGTGTGAGCCCCGTATAACACACAGTAAAAGATTTGTGAGGTGCCCAGGGCTTGTCTTGGTCACCAACTTTACAACCAAACTAATAATTATGCAGTTTACACTCTTTTAGCTAAATTTTTACGCTAGTTGCTTGGAGTATATCTTCCACAGATATTTATACATCCTCGCCGAATCATGCTTGCAACTTAGTTTGTATATATCCTGTTATTTACTTTTGTACAATCTTATTTCATTTATAAATTAATTGAAAGATAAACCTGAAAGAAAAATGCAATTAATCACTGTATGTAAATACCGTTTCAACATCACTACTATATTTGACAACGTGAATAAAGCAGGAGTGTAACGCAGTCACCAAACACACACAACACATCCTCTCACTACGGTAGCCGAAGCAATACTGCCCATATATGTAACTAAAGTGTATGCGTGTAACTCAGCTACCTTACGTGCTAAAACAATTCTAATTACAGATTCGGAATCAGCATACTCGATTTAGTATAAATCACAAGCAATACCCAAGTAACAAAATCATTGTCGACTAGTGTAATTTTTTGATATTGAGTTCGCCCTTTTTGCATCCAATTAAGACGCATAAGGACCTGTGCATTTCTGGTTTATCCAGAAAATTCAAACTTTATGCACGTAAAACACAACTCGTCTGAACCATTATGGTATTTGGTTATTAGTGGGATTGATTTTGGTTAATAAATCAGCCTAGATAGCTATTTGAAAATCGTCCCTATAAATTTGCTGAATTGGATGGAATATTCGTATGCTAATATTTAGGCCTAACAACTAACGTAAACTGAATTTAGAAAACTTCGGACGCTAGGTTTATAAGAAAACGGACGATAAACAAAATAAATATATTTATAAAACCAACGAATGCACAATGAGAGAATTGAATCAGGAAACAACTATTGAGCCGTTATTACAATTATACGAATGAATGATATAATTAAATTGCAAATTGTTAAGGAATACAACGTAATGTGATGTATGAAAGCAATGAAAAGTAGAGTGAAATATAAGGTGAAGTAAGTTAAGGTATGTTAAAGTAACTAAGTTAAGGTATGGTAAAGTAACTAAGGTAACTATGATGGACTGTGAATTGGAATCTGAAATGAGAGAAGAAACCGGAATTAGGACCTACTCTCGTATGGCAGTTTGCAGAGAATAAGTGTGAGGGGAGTCAGAGGACGAGGAATTAAACTAAGTATGATTTGTTTGGAGTTAAATGATTAAATGGAGAAGGAATGATTACTGACTTTTATGCTGAGAATGAAGAGATACGAGTGGGGAATATTTGTGTTCAATGTGGTTGAGCTGAAAGCGTGTTAGTTTGTGTGTTTGACTAAAGTAAGTGTTGTCGAAAAGAATGTATCTTAGCCGTGATTTTTGGGTGGCAATTATATATTACAAAATATATATTGGAAATACGTATACAAAGTATTTGAGATTTGGGATTGATTATTTATGCATACCTAAGTTGAGATTTTACATAAGATTTAATAGAAATTGTAGAAATTAAATGGAAAAATAAATGGATAATTTTACATTGAATTTAAAAAGGAATGTATGCTAATATTTATGCACAAGGTACATTACGTTAAAATGATATTAGGTAATTGTAATATTTAAATTGATGCAATGGAATATTGATACATATTATATTTTATAGGAATGCCAGAGGGCATTGCTATACTGTGACTAAAATCAACCTTATAAGATATGGACATAAATGTTAAAATAGCATTTTGACTTTGCAAGTAGGTACAAAGTTACAACTTCTGCCAATACTTTGGTAGTAAATTCGACCAGATTCCTACAGCGAGGCACTTTTTTTATATATAACACGAATTTCAGGAGACAATTGACTGACGAACGAAGTTTTGCAGCATAAATAGAAACATTCCAGTCCTTGTGTAGTTGAAAGCTTGATTCAATGTTATTGCTTTTAAATAACCAACCTTAACTTCCAGCCGTCAAAATTTAAAGGGTCACGCTCGAAGAAAAATTTAAAAGGACAGGAATTTAAAGAAACGATCAGTTGTAACGATTGTCGATTGATACTATCAAGTGAACGCTCTAGACGAAGAGGATGAAAGGTCATCATCTTAATCTAGTTGTTCTTCCAAAAAATTGCCTATGTCGACATCAGGGTTGAAAACAGCATCGTCGTAATCCATTTCCTCAACCCGGCATCACTGTCAGCTCCTTGAAACGAGGCAATCCATGGCTGACGCTTGCCCTCCTCTTACCCTGCCTGGTGGGCAAAGAACATCTTTGTATTAAACTGAAAATATAGAAAATATATTAATCATTATATATATTCATCCTTAGACGCATAATATAGCTATCACTTAATACTATATAATGTATTATATAATAACCCTATGAAAAAATAAGCTAAAATAATAAGATATTTTAAAAAATACCTTTTTGGGTTTTAAAAATTTTGTGAAAAATAATGCTAACATCACCATAACCTAATGATCTCTGAATCTCTGTAACTATCAATTAATTATTCTATCACCCATATTATTTTATAATCAGTGAAATTAAAAACGTTTTAAAAAATATTAAATATCAATGAACCTCTTCTATCACATGTACGATACATATATATCAATAAAACATAATCATATAAAAAAAAACACATTGCGATAGTTAAAATCTTATTTCTCCAAAAGCCTAAGTGGCGGTGAAAATTAAACCGCTAAAGACAAAGAGAGCCAGCCCATTTGGGCGGAGCGTGGTCAGTCCACAGCCGCCCAGAGTAGACCATTTGGGATCTACCGTATTGCAAACTCATTTTGCAATAATTTCAAATTATCACACCCAAACAAACCTACAAGAAAATGAGGACTAGCAACCTCCCTCCAATATGTAAAGTAATGATAAACTTACCTCCATTGGTATTGTCGTAAGAAGATCAAATGTAGGAACAATTTACAAGAAATGTTAGTTCTTTCAGCATTTGCTCAAGACAGGTAAATTCTGCGCCCTAGTGCCGCAAGAGGGTAACATTACCGAAACCTAATTGGTTGGATTTGAAAGATGATGAGTTTTTCTTTGCCCAGAGAGGAGAAAATCAACTATCTCAGCGTTATAGATTTTTTGGCGGTCATTTTAAAATGGTGCAATTAAGCATCTCATTTGGGCAATATTTATTTATATATATATATATATATATATATATATATATATATATATATATATATATATATATATATATATATATATATATATATATCACGGAAGATTTGTAGCTCAGGAAACATGTTGAGGGAAAGAAAGTGCACGACTGAGCTTCGAGGGTCTATTCTGAGCTTTCAAACCGAAGCTAGGGTCCTTCAACAAAGAAGTGAGCAGAGCGGAGTCTAAACTAGGAATGCTTTAGGTTGGGAAAGGGTACCTGTATTAGCAGCCGTGCTGCGGCTGGTAGCGTAGCACCAAGTTGGCCATCTTGGCAAATTTTAAAGGTGGTAAGGGTAAGGTGAAGGGAAGGGGTTTATAGTCTCGATAAAATTAAAATTTACACAAAGTGAACAATTTGAGATTAATATGAGCAATTATGAGACTAAAATTAATAAATTTAAACTCTGTTACTTGAGACTGTTGTGATAAATTAGTTGAAGAAATCTTCCTTGTTATTTGAAACTGCTGTAGCAGCTTGGGATGTCGATGTGACGATTGATGCAAGTTTCGTTGGAGAACCATGCTTCAAGGAACTCCCTGACTCTTTTGTTGGTAGATCGTCTGAGAACTGTGGTTCCTTCCCAATTCATGTGGTGTCGTTGGTTTCTCTCGTGTGTGGCGATCGCCGAGAGAGGGTTATCCCCCCGGACGACGCTCTAGTGTTCCTGTATCCTTGTCCGTAACAGTTTACCCGTTTGTCCTATGTACATTGCCGGGCACTCGTGACATTCAATCCCGTACACGACCTCGGCTTGTTCTTCTTTGCTTCGTTTGTCTTTCACTATCGTTAGTTGTTGGTGTATGGTATTCGTTCGTTTGTGCGCTACATCGATGTTGTATAGACTTAGGAGTCTGGCCGCTATTTCTGATGTCGTTTGTATGTATGGTAGTGTGACCCTTTCGCGTTCTGTTATATCGTCGTCTTGGTCTCGTGGTCTTCGTGTTGACCTGACGAACCGGTCAGGATAGTTATTGGCGGAGAAGACTTCTTTGAGATGTAGCTCTTCTTGTTTTCGCAGATGTGGGTTGCTGCAGTGTTTCCTGACCCTTTTGTATAGTGTGTTGATAGTGCTTCTCTTTTGTGTGTATGTGGGAGGGGGGGGGGGGGTGAACACTGTTGAAATCCAGGACACGGTATGTGTGTCTTCTTCCTGTACACCGTCGTCTACAGAGTCCCATCGGTAGTCCGCATCACCAAAACATCCAAGAACCGCAGTTTGGCGTTCAGGAAAAATAATGTTGATGTGCCTATGAAGGTGTGCTGTGAACAGGGAAGTGACATCAAAGGATAGCAGGATTTCTTCTTCGTTTAGAGTCATCCCTTTTATCCTGTTAAGGAAGTAAACTGCCTTGTTTAGTCTGTGTAAGGCTGGGGTCAGGGATCTGAGCTCTTGCACCAGCCACTTAGCAAGGCTAAGAGGGAAAAAGGTGGGATGACTTTGTGGGAGAGGACACAATGCATATGATAAAATAAAATTTTAAGAAGTCAGAAGGACAGACCGAGTAAATGGGAGCTGGTATGTTCCGAAGAAAGACGGTCGTGTTGTGTGGTGTGATGCTAGTAGTATCACTCTTGGGGTGTTACTTGAGATCGACGGATGTGCAGTAGAAGATGCTGACTGGCTAAGAAAGAAAAGTGATTATAATCATATAAATGTAGCAGAGTTGGAGGCAACTTTGAAAGGAGTTAATTTAGCATTGACTTGGGGCTTGGAGAGATTAACCTGATGACAGATTCCGCAACAGTGCATGGATTAGTGAAAGTTGTTTTGACAGAGGAGAAGAGAATTCGAACGAAAGGGGCTGCAAAAATGTTAATCAAGAGACGCCTGGGCATTCTGAAAAATCTAAGGAGAGTAGTCCCCCTTGTACCAACATTGAAAAATAAAGCCAATGCATTAACTAGGTTGAAGAAAGGGTGGCTAGCAACCAAAGAGGAAGATCCCATGAAGAGAGATTCTACCATATGTGCAGCAGCAGTTGACCTGGAAGAGATTTATGATATGCACCGTATAGGAGTGGACCTTTCATTGCTTTTAGTCAGGCCAGGAAGATATATCCCACAGTAACCAGAAGTACGGTGCAACAGGTGGTGAGAAGCTGTGAGAGGTGCCAAACGACTGACCCTGCTCCTGTGGTGCATCGTAGAGGAGAGCTTGTGGTACCGGAAAATTGGAAGAGGCTAGCTGTAGATGTCGCCCACTATAGACAGGTGGCATACTCGTATCTGTCCATCGTAGATTGTGGACCAGAAAGATTTGATATCTGTAAGGAGCTTAAGAGTAAATCTGTTAAGTGTATATCTTCAGTAGTGAATAATTTATTTTTTAGAGAGGGTTCCACTTCTCAGAAAGTGGAATGTTCACCGTTTTTTCAGAGCAGCATATCGACCAGGCGGCAATGGGAGAGTAAAGAGGTATCATATAACAATTAAGGTGATTGCAGAACGAGGTGGTATTAGCTTGTTGGAGGCCGTCCTTCGGTATGACATGTCCCCTAGGTCTGGACAAGATGAACAATCCGAGCCCCACAAATCGGTATTCCGATACGATTGGAGTCAACCTGCAGCAGTGCCACCTAAAGTTGGGGAAGAGAGGTTTCGTCTGTAAGACTAGGAGAGGCAGTTTGGGTAAAACCGGAGCATGCCCGTTGTACATCTCATTCGTAAAAAGGATTAGTTACAGGAATTAACTATGAGAATAATGTGTCGAGGGCTGGTATGCTAAGACATATTCACACAAAGGTATACCAAGAAATGAGGAGGAAGAAGAGGAGTTCGGAGCCCAAAGGATCATACGTCCCCCAGAAGATGGAAAGTAAAGTGAAGAAGAGCCATCCAAGCTGAGGATGTTGGAAGAAGGGAACGATGCAGACAAAAGTGAACGGCAATATCCTCAGAGAGTAAGGGGAGACCCTCTCTGGATGGAAGACTATATTGCTTAAGTGTCCCTTAATTTTGTTTTCTTAGTCTTAAGGTTTTGAATTATACTTGGTAAAGATTATTCTTAACTTAGTAATTAATTAATATATTTAGTTTGAGGGCCTGAGTAATTATCTTAAGATCAAGGGGGCGGGTAGTTATAGGTAAGCACACGAAAGATTTTGTGGATGTTAATGCTGGAATGAGCTGTCTGGCCCAGCTGAGAAGGGAGAAACCACGTCGGTTCACCATCAGTGGGCGAAAAGCACATTGGTCGTGAGTTTGTATCATTGTGGCAGATCCTGAGGTTTGCTAGGTGGTCCCGATTTGCTCCAAGGTTGATTTAGGGGTTTGGAAGCAGTGAGGATTGAGGTTTACCGGCGCCGTTCAGAAGAGTTATTGTTTGGAAAAGGTTTGTTTACGTTGACGCCGTCGATCGTTTTCCCCGCTGCAACTTGAGTAAGTAAGACTTTGTCCCGTGTATTAGTACTTTGTATGATCTGGCCTCAAAGAGGATACTTGATGTAAACCTACTCTAGCTCGAATCCAATCTGCCAATCATTTGCTGCTTCTAACCTGAGATCTTGCTCCTGCATGCATATCTTGTATGGTTCTTGCATACCTTTCTGACACCCCCTTCTCACTCGTGCATCTTTACATCTCCTGTCGTGGGACCCAATCATAAATACTCTCCTGGCATATGGGCACAACATGCAGTCCCCTCTCCTTTTCTCGGTGCTTTTCTATAATATGCCTTAATGCAAATATTGCATCAGTCGTCCCTCTCCCTGAGATAAAATCAAACTGCTCATATCCTATAGATGTTTCTTCCCTAAGCATTCTCTCGATAATTTTTTCCCAGATATTCATGGTGTGCCACAAAGACTTCATCCCTCGATAATTCCCACAGCCTGAGCGTGTCCTTTCCTCTTATAGATGAACACAATAACACTATCCACACACTTCTCTGGCATTTCGATAATTTTCAAGGTTAACGCCGCACGATATTTTACTTCTTACTTCTGCAAGTTTATTTCCAAGGCCCTCCGGTCAATCTTCGAAGCAGAAGATTCTCAGGCGGGCCTTCTATTATGTTATTATAGGACTAATTTAATTGAATTAGACTTGTACAGCATTTAATACCAAGTTAGACTTTAAAGTTATTTGTTATGGTAGCAGTTTTAATTGATAGAGAATAAATGGGTCTTCAACTTCTTCTTAAATTGCTGTATATTTTCAATGTTTGTCAGATGCAATGGCAGACTATTGTAAACACTAGGGGCAGCATATCGAAAAGCAGGTTTACCCTAATTTGTTTTAACTCTAGGCAAATAAAGTTTAGTTCTAGTCAATATATTTCCAACATTTAATTGTAGTTTAGAACTGAGGTAGGTCGGTTTATTTGATAGCAATGTGTCATGAACAATTTTAGCCTTTTTTAGTTTTTTAAAGCTCTTTCAACTTATATAATTATATTAAACTTATATAAACTAAATTAACCTACAAACTAATTTAAAAAAGCTAAAATATAGACCCCCAAAACGGCTAAAATATCGTGCAGCGCTCTCCTTGAAAATTGCCGGACCTTTCTTCCTAGTCATGTATCTTATTCATTAGACCCCACAAAAGGTCCAGCCCTTTCATTCTCAGCAATTCCAGACCTATATTTGTATCACATAATTCCCAATGACCTACGTGGTTGATATGACACCGAATATCAACTTATTATTCACTCAAATGAATTGGGAGCTCGGACTGAAATATATTTGAAATGTAGCCCCTACTTTAAAAGCTATACCTCAGCAGTGCTTTAATTTTTGCGCAATTTTTAAATTCCAACAGTGGAGACATTAAGAGGCAAAATAGGAAGTGCCACAATGGTAAAAAGAGACAAAGATAAAATTAAATTGCACAAAACATGTGATGAAAGGAAACAATCACTTACTAAAAGAAATATTGGACGAGATTAAAGAAAATAAAGGAAACCAATGACTAAGTACGGTAAGAGGATATATGAAAGAACAGCATAAGAAGTATGGAAGAACTGAATCAGTTGAAGGAAGAAAATATAAAGGAGAGGGTAACGAACTCGGGTGAAGAGAGATGGAGACTAGGTATGGAGAGGAAATCAACACTAAGTACATATTTTATGAATAAGAAGGCAATCAAGGAGGAAAATATATAGAAAGAAGATAGTATAGAAGAAAATAATGCTATATTACATATAAAAGATAATAGCAAGTATTTATTTAAATATGCAAATAAGAAAAATACTGTGAAATCTAAAATTTTTCCACTCTTAACACCAGAAAATAAACTAACTTCAAATCCTACAGAGATGGCAAATATTTTACAAGATCAGTATGCATATGTATGGAACAAGCCAAAATACAATAGACAATCAAATAGAAAAAGAAAATATAATTATGGAGGTACCTCAAAAATCAATAAAAGATATTGAGTTTTCCCCCAAAGATATTATTGATGCAATCACTATATTACCAAACCATTCTGCACCAGGCCCAGATGGAATAGGCACAATTATATTAAAAAACTGCAAAGAGTCACTGTCTGTTCCATTGTTCTACTTCTGGCGAAAATCTCTTGATAATTCAGAAATTCCAATGACTATGAAACAAGCTCATGTAATTCCAATACTAAAAAAAGCCCCCAAAAGACTACCTGAAAACTATTGACCCATATCATTAACATCACATGTTATAAAAATATTTGAGAGGATTGTTAAAACTAATATAGTCAAATTCCTAGAAGAAAATAAACTATTGAAAAAATTTCAGCATGGATTCAGAAAACAAAGATCATGCCTTACTGAACTAATAGACTACCATAATGAAATTTTACAGGCAATATTAGAAAACAAAAAAGTTGATGTTATTTATCTCGATTTTTCTAATGCTTTTGATTGAGTAGATCATAAAATAGTCTTAGAAAAAGCAAAAAAATTGGGTATTAGAGGTAAAATTTTGCAATGGCTATCTGAGTTTTTAATAAACAGAACACAAAAGACCATTGTTGAAGACCATGAATCCACCAGTATGAAAGTTTTAAGTGGAGTACCCCAGGGTACAGTTTTGGGACCACTATTATTTATAATTATGTTAAACGATTTAAATGATGTGATAAAAGAAAGTTCTATATACTCTTTTGCTGACGATACCAGAATCTTAAAAGTTATTGAAAACAATAGGAACTGCACACAACTGCAAAATGATCTAAATAGCACATATACATTTGCTGAAACTAATAAGCTCCAATTCAATGAAAATAAATTTGAACTGATAAAATTTGGTACAAATGAAAATCTAAAGGAGGAAACGTCATATAAAAATCCTAAAGGGGATCTAATTAAAGAGAAATTAGAAGTAAAAGATCTAGGGATAACGGTATCAAATAACCTAACATAACATAATTTCACGGATGAAAAAAGCCACAAGGGCCTATCAAAGGTCATCCGTATAAAATACATATAAATAATATTGTCAGCAAATGCAGATAAATTAGTGGGTTCATTTTAAGAACATTCTCAACTAGAAATGAGAGAGCTATGCTAACATTGTATAAATCATGTATCCAACCTCACCTTGATTACTGTGTGCAGTTATGGTACCCACACAACACCTTAGGGCTACAAAAATTAGAAAGTATCCAAAGATCATACACCAGTAAAATACATGGAATACAAGAACTAGATTATTGGAAAAGACTTAAGCATTTGAACTTGTATTCAGTTAACCGTCGATATAAAAGATATATAATCATATATATTTGGAAGGTACTTGAACAAAAAATTTTACCACCACAATCAGAAGACATAATAACAACTTATTCAATTATGAATGGAAGAACATGTAAAAAATTTAATTTAGATGCAACATCTTGTAAACAAAAAACACTGGAGCCTAATACACTAGCAAAATTTGGATCGAGATTGTTTAAGAACATAAGAACTTAAGAAAAGAAGGAGACTGCAAAAGACCATTCATGGCCTACACTTGGCAGCTCCTGTTCCAGTCAACACACAAAAGATTTCTTACCAGAGAAAAGTCATCAACATTGTCACCCTTTACAGGAGTTTGTCAGATCTAATCTACAATATACATAAAATGCATCCAGAGGATTATGTCCATTCATGCAACCGCAAAATATAATCTCCCCACTCCTTAGAAAAATATATACATATGTACATAAAAAAATCAGTCCCATCTAGCAGCTTCATTCATATATTTATCTAATCTATTCTTAAAACTACCCAGAGAGGAGGCTTCTATCACATGTCTAGTGAGCCTATTCCATTCATCTACCACACGATTTGTAAACCAATTCCTCCCAATCTCCTTCCTAAACCTATACTTATCAAGCTTAAACCCATTGCTACGTGTCCTGTCATGTTCACTAAGTATAAGAACCTTACCCAGATCCCCTTTATTATATCCTTTTACCCATTTGAAGACTTCAATCAATTCCCCTCTGACTCTTCTCCTTTCCAATGTATGTAGATTTAGTTTTCTGAGCCTTTCACCATAAGGTAAGTTCCTTAGCCCACCAATCATCTTTGTCATCCTTCTCTGCACAGACTCAAGCAAATCAATATCCTTCCTATAATATGGTGACCAAAATTGTACTGCATAGTCTAGATGAGGCCTAACTAGCGCCAGATACAGTTTTAGAATGACTTCAGCACTCTTATTGCTTACACTCCTCCTAATGAATCCCAATATCCTATTAGCTTTATTCTTAGCATTTAGGCATTGCTTTCTAGGACGAAGGTCTGAACTTACCAAAATACCCAAGTCCCTCTCACAATCGGTCCTCCCTAAATTTCTCCCATTTAATTTATAACTATTCAGTGGATTATTTCTACCTATACTAAGTACACTACATTTGTCTATGTTAAACTTCATTTGCCATTTCTCAGCCCAATTGGACAGAATGGTCAATTCCTCCTGCATTACAACAGCATCAGAATCAGCCCTAATGGCCCTACCTAGCTTAGTATCATCAGCAAATTTACTCAGGTCACTACTTATACCTATGTCAAGATCATTAATGTTCTTCCCAGAGACATAAGAGAAAATAATGGAACAACTGAAAATTTTAAAAAGAGATTAGATAAATTTCTTTAAGAACTGCCTGATGAACCAAATGTCTCAGGTTATAAAATGTCAATTGCTGCTGGTTCCAACAATATGTGCAAAAATACCGCTAGCAACACCCATACTGAATTGGGGTGTCTGCTACGCGGTGGCCCCGCTTCTCCAAATCAAGAAGCAGAAACAATACTAGAAGATACTAGAAGATTTAAGTCAAAGCTAATGTTTAGATGCAGAACCAACTCACTGCCACTGAATTGGAGGAAGAGGTCTACAGGAGAGGAGGAAAAATGTGACCTCTGTCCAATGAGAACAAGAGACACTACGAGACTTCCTACTAGACAGGGATTAATAGACATATGTAGGAAGTATACTAGTATAAGAGATGCCACATTGGAAAAAGTGCTCTTGTTCAACCCAACAAGTGAAGAAAAAGTAGAAATAAAGGTAAATATTTATATTGGTGACTTGAACGATGGGACATACTATTTCTTCTGTATTCCAAAATGTCTCACATTTTTGGAGTACATTAAAGGGAACGGCTTGTGTGGGGGTAAACACAATGGGGGGACCATACTATGATGATCTTGAGTTTCAATAAATTAGGGGGGGTCTGGGGGCACAGCCCCCGGTAAACATGTAGACGAGCGGCCCGGCTGGAAATTTTTTTTTTTGTGTAAATATTATCGTTCACCCGTGTTTGAATATTCATGTGCGTTTGAGTTTTCTTCGAATGATAGCTGCCGCCATTTTTTGTATTAAAAAAATGCCCGAAAGTAAACAAAGCGAAAACGTTGTTTATGTAGGCCATTTTTTTACAAAATTGCCTGAAAAAAACAAACGAAACACGCTGTTTCCGTACTAATTGCAGTGGTTATACTTCCAAAATAATGAACAGGAAAGCCTATTTATTTTGCGGGTCTGTGTCCTATTTGAAATCTAGCTGACTTGAATCACGTTTTATTTTCGAGCATCTAAATTCAAAGTTAGGGTTCACATCTAATGCTCAGCCACAAATGTCGCATTTGCTTTTAATTTGCACTAAATTATGAACATCCAAAAAGGTGTTTAATTTATCTTTATCAGAAACGAGGGTTAATAATTCCGCAATAGACGACGGACAAAGTTTACAATTCGATGATCATTTTCAAACTGCGTAAAAGGGGAATGTTTGACACCCAAACTGCTAAAAAACAAGTAGTTCCTTGAAATGATCTAGCTAATTACATTTAAATGTATAAAAGAAGGTAATAAAAATAGTAAAATGGGGAAAAATATATTGACAAATAAAAATGACTCCGAATGAGGATAATAAAAAGCTATTAAGTGGGAAAAAATTGAAATCAAGCATTTCTGACGTCATACCCCCCCAACCCATATTATAATTCGCAAAACGATTAAAGACGCTGACATGATGTAGTTAAAGCATTCACCTCTGTAAATGTCAGAAAATTATGACAATTAGGATTATATACTGTTATGTTATAAGAACATAAGAAAAGAAGGAGACTGCAAAAGACCATTCATGGCCTACACTTGGCAGCTCCTGTTCCAGTCAACACACAAAAGATTTCTTACCAGAGAAAAGTTATCAACATTGTCACCCTTTACAGGAGTTCGTCAGATCTAATCTACAATATACATAAAATGCATCCAGAGGATTATGTCCATTCATGCAACCGCAAAATATAATCTCCCCACTCCTTAGAAAAATATATACATATGTACATAAAAAAAAGTCAGTCCCATCTAGCAGCTTCATCCATATATTTATCTAATCTATTCTTAAAACTACCCAGAGAGGAGGCTTCTATCACATGTCTAGTGAGCCTATTCCATTCATCTACCACACGATTTGTAAACCAATTCCTCCCAATCTCCTTCCTAAACCTATACTTATCAAGCTTAAACCCATTGCTACGTGTCCTGTCATGTTCACTAAGTATAAGAACCTTACCCAGATCCCCTTTATTATATCCTTTAACCCATTTGAAGACTTCAATCAATTCCCCTCTGACTCTTCTCCTTTCCAATGTATGTAGATTTAGTTTTCTGAGCCTGCACTCAATCTTTTGAATTTAAAATCCTTCGCACTCGTCCCCCGCCCCCTCACTTCTATCCCCCATCTCTGTCGTGACCAGAGTATAATCAAAGTCGCGCGTTTGACCTTGGGCGACCACGCCTATTGGGCAGAAGTGACTTATATGTCGGGGTCATTCTACGACAATGTTCAACAACTACCTCTCACTGAACCAAACAAAATTTTTCTACCACCACTACACAAAAAAACTGGGGCGTGTTCTCAGCGAGCTCTCTATTCAGTGATGTTTTTTCCTTTAGGATTTTTCGGTGTAATACATTTAAGTTAAGGAAGATTGAGTGCTAGACATAATACTAAAGGAATTTTTAATTATATTTTGAAAAGTTTCTCAGTATGGCTGTTGCTTTGGATGATGTGAGTATGCCTTTTGATGTAAGCTGTGTGTATGTAGTTTATAATTTTGCTAGACATAATACTAAAGGAATTTTTAATTATATTTTGAAAAGTTTCTCAGTATGGCTGTTGCTTTGGATGATGTGAGTATGCCTTTTGATGTAAGCTGTGTGTATGTAGTTTATAATTTTTGTGGTGTTGAAAGAAGAACAAATGTATCTGAATGCCCGGTTTGTTATGTGACTAGTGCAAATGTGGCTCTGGTAGAGGAGGTGAGTCGGTTATATGATGAGTGCAAGAGATTAAATGATTTGGTGAATGAAGTGTCAAGGGATGCGAGTGTATGCATGAAGAATGTGGATGGGACCAAGAGGATGGAAGATAGGCCTAGACTAGGGACTGGAGAGAAAGAAGTGACTGATGTGAGTGAAGATGAATGGTAGGTGAATATGGAATAAGAGGGACATGGAACCTGTTAGGTTGACTAACAGATTCAATGTCCTGAGAGAGGAAGAGGTTGAAAGTGATTTGTCTGATGTGGTTGTGGCAGAAAGGGAAATAAGTGGTAGTTTGAATGAGAACAGGAGGGAGGGTAATGCTAGGCCTAGGGGGACTAGGAGGATGACTGAGGTGCTTGTGATGGGTGACTCAGATTAGATATTTAGATAGGAAGTTGAATGCAAGCAAATGGAAGGGAGTGAGAGTTTGTTTGCCGGGTGCTGGTGTAAATGATTGATGTAAAGAAGGTGGGTTTATGTGAGTTACAAGAGAGGTACAAAAGGTTAGTTGAAAGGATGAGTGAAAGGCATTGTTTCAGGTGTGCTTCCAAGATTGGATGTGGGGATGGAATGGTTGTCTTGTGCAATTGGACTGAATGAGTATGTGAAAGGCCTGTGTGAGGAGTTGGGATTAGTGTTTGTAGATGTTTGGAATAGGTTTATGAGAATAAGGCATTGTATGCATTGGATGGACTCCATCTAAGCCGGGCTGGGGTTGACGTGTTGTGGCAGGAGTTAGATAGTGTCGTTGGGTCTTTGCAGGTGGGAAACTAGTTACTGATAGTGGTCAGGCAAATATAAGAGTACAGGGTGGTGCTGATCACTTGGTTCAGGATTGACTGTCGGAGAAGCATTGGGAAATAGTGATCATCAGATGGTTTGTTTTAACTTGGGAATAGTGAATGGTAGAACATCAACAAACTCCACAAAAACTCCAAATTTTTATAGGGGAGATTTTGATAAATTACGAAATTTCCTAAATCAGATTAGGTGGTATATAGGATTCAGGGGGAACAATACTTATGAGATGTGGGACACTTTTAAGACTATATTAAACATAGTCCAGGAGAGGTGGATTTCAATGAAGGCTATTAGGAAGAAATGTAGGAAGCCATTGTAGTGGAATCACAAGATAGCTAGGAAAATTTCTGAGAAGAAAAGGCCATACGATAGATTACAAAGAGAAAGTACTTTTGGCAATTTAAATCATTATAGGTCGACCAGAAATGAGCTAAATAAGATTATTAACAAGAGCAAAAGGGCAGCAGAAATTAATTTAGCTCAAAATAATAATAAAGATCAGAGAAAATTCTTTAGCTATTATAAAACTAATAACAAATCTAACAGTGATAAAATAGGGCCTATTAGATATGAAGAGGTTTTGAAAGAATCTGATGAGGAAATAGTAGAGGTTCTTAATGATCATTTTTCTTCAGTATTTACACAAGAGAATCAAGATAGATTAATTGATGATAATTCTAAGTTAAGGGAAGTAGTGTTGAATAGGTACCGTTAATGTGAACAGGGAAATAATTAAAGGGCTTATATTGGAGTTAAATGCTAGTAAGTCATCTGGCCCAGACAACATTCATTCTAGGTTACTCAAAGAAGGTGTAGATAGTATTGCAGTAGCTCTTGAGAAGATATATACTAAACCACTAGAGTTTGGAAAAATACCTAATGATTGGAAATTAGCGAATGTAGTACCAATATTTAAAAAGGGAAGTAAAGAGGACCCAAATAACTTTAGGCTGGTAAGCTTAACTTCTATTGTTTGTAAAATCCTTGAGAAGATAGTTAAGAAGGGGATTTGTGACTATCTAGAGTATGGTAGGTTAATAAATGATGCTCAGCATGGGTTTAGAAGAGGTAGATCATTTACTGGATTTTATGGATTATGTTACTAAACAATTAGATAAGGGAGAAAATGTTGATGTAATTTACTTGAGTTTAGCAAAGCTTTTGATAAGGTTCCACATAGGAGACTAGTTCACAAATTAAAAATGCATGGGATATGTGATAAAGTTTTGAATTGGATAACTGAATGGCTGAAAGACAGGAAACAGAGAGTTCTGCTGAATGGGGTGAGGTCACAGTGGAGGTACGTTATCAGTGGCGTACTCAGGGATCCATTCTAGGCCCTTTATTATTCATAGTTTATATAAATGATCTTGGGGAGGCTGTAAATAGCAAAGTGTCAATTTTTGCTGATGACACTAAATTGGCAGCTGTAGTCAAAGAAGTTGAGGCTAGCTTTAAAGTACAGTGTGACTTAAATAAGTTATTAGCTTGGGCTCAGAAGTGGGAAATGACTTTTTAAACCTTAAAAATTGCAAAGTTCCTAACATGGGAAGGGATAATAAGGAATTTAGCTATGAAATGGATGGGCATTGGCTGAATTCAGTTGAGGATGAGAAAAACTTAGGCTTAGTAGTAGATAGGTCACTGAAGTTTTCTAAGCAGTGTATTGAGGCAAACAATAGAGCAAATAAGGTGCTAGGATACATTAAGAGGAATGTTAGCTACAAGAGGAAAGAGGTTATCCTTAAACCCTATAATTCGTATGTTAGGCCACATTTAGAGTGTATACAAGCATGGTCACCACATTTTAGACATGATATCAACACGCTAGAGGCAGTGCAAAGGAGGGCAACAAAGATAATTCCTTCCTTGAAGCACCTTTAATATGAAGATAGATTGAAGGTATTAAATATGTTCTCATTTGAGAGAAGATGTGTGAGGAGAGATATGATTGAGCTTTTTAAAATCTGTTCTGGGATGGATAAGTTGGATTTTAGCAAGTTATTTGAGTTGGAAGGTAGTAATAGGACTAGGGGTTACCACTTAAAAATTAAAAAACAGAGGTGCAGTTGGATGTTAGAAAATATTTTTTCACCAATAGAGTGGTAGATTACTGGAATAGTTTGCCATCTGAGACAGTAGACAGTCCAAACTTGAATGTATTTAAACGCAGATTAGATGATTCTATGGGGAGGGAGGGTTAACTTTGGGGGGTATTCTGGACTCATTCCTGTGGATGCAATTTTTATTATTGTATAATACAATTGATTTGGATTTTGACGATTCTTGATGATGATGCATTTTGTTTTTGACACATTCCTGTATATGGTTTGAATTGTAGATGCATGATTGGACACAATCCTATGGCTGCATTTTGTGGGTGGGTTTTGACAGATGCAGATGACCTTTGATAAGCCCTTGTGGCTTTTGTCATCCGTGAAATTATGTTATGTTATCCACATCTATCAAAATGCAGCCATAGGATTGTGTCAGAGATTTTAAAAAGCTCAATCATATCTCCCCTCACGCACATCTTGTCTCAAATGAAAACATATTTAGTACCCTCAGTCTATCTTCATATTCAAGGTGCTTCAGGGAAAGTATTATTTTTGTTGCCCTCTTTTGTACTGACTAGCAGGTCAATGCCATGTCTAAAATGTGTTGAGCATGCTTGTATACAGTACTCTAACTGTGGCCTAACATACTAGTTGTAGAGTTTAAGGATAACCTCTACTCCTGTAGCTAACATTCCTGTTAATTTTTTTTCTCAATACACTGCTTTGAAAACTTCAGTGACCAAGAAAAATTAATAAGATTTTTGGGTGATTTATAAATTAATTAAAGTTCGTATTGATGTGAAGAGTGTGGTCAGGCCTTAGCGATCTGAGATAATTTTGAATTTAGATGTGCTAAAATGGGACTTCTTTTTCAAAATCACGCCTCTCTACCCCTTCTTTAAGTATCCTAGAATGAATATTATCAGGGCCGGAGGCCTTGGTAGTATCTAACTCACCTATTAGTTCTTTTATCATCCTCCAATCCACACTAATGGTAGTAAACACCTCTTTCCCTGACCCATGAGTAAATACTTTGTAAATACTGATGCAAAATGACCATTTAGTACCTAAACTATTTCCTCATCAGTTTCTCTCACAACCCCTTCATATTTGATAGGCCCTATTTTAACTCTGCCAGACTTATTATTAATTTTATATTAACTAAAGAACTTTATAGGATCTTTGTTGCTATCCTGAGCTAATTTAATTTCTGACACCCTTTTGTTCTTCTTTATAATCTTTTTTAACTCATTCCTAGCCATTCTATAATCACTTACATTTTGAATATTATTTTCTACCTGTAATTTTTTATATGCCCTTTTCTTCTCTGAAATTTTTCTAGTTATCTCCTGATTCCACCATAATGGTTTCCTACTTTTGTTCCTAATGACCTTCATTGGGATCAATTGTTCTTGGACTACATTTATTATATGCTTGAAAGTATCCCACATCCCATAAGCATTTTTACCTCTGAATTCTACATCCCAGTCTACAAAATTTAGCAAGCTTCGGAGTTTTACATAATCTCCCTTATGAAGATTTGGAACTTTTACAGCATTCTCGGTTATTTTACCCTTCTCAATTCCCAAGTCAAAACAAACTATCTGATGGTCACTATTTCCCAATGCCTCCCCAACAGTCAATTTTTGAACTAAATGATCAGTGTTAGAAAGTACTAAATCTAATATATTGTCCCCCCTCGTTGGCTCATTAACAAATTGATTCAAGAAATTATCCTCAAAGCATTCTATGAACCTGCCACTTGTTCTATCCCTACCTATCATATTTTCCCAGTCCATAGAGTTTAAGTTGAAGTCCCCAATAATAATTGCATCTGTTTCACATCCCTTACTTATTTCCCTTATCATTAGTTCATCCATATCATCAGTCTGCCCAGGTGGCCTGTAAAAAGCTCGCAAATGCACCATTCTATTTTTACTGAACCTAATATCTATCCAAAGTGACTCAACTCCATCCTGCTTTATTGAAGTATTTATACTTGAAACAATGTTGTTTTTTATATAGATAATTATTCCTCCACCAATCCTACCTGTCCTTTGACTAATGTACATATTATAGCCCTGTAAATCAAATTCACTTATAGTGTCACTAAATTCTATTTCATTAACCCATGATTCAGTAACACATAATATATCTATATCCTCATTGCTAATATAACTAAATAGCTCATCTTTCTTGTTTCTAAGACTACGAGCATTTGTATAGAAACAATTTCCCCCCCTATCCCTGAAGCACCTCTTCCAACCTGAATGACCTCACCTCTATTGCCTTGGAACCTATTTCTGTTATCTGCCAAGTCCATTCTACTTTCAGTACTATAATGTCCTCATAATTTCCTGACCACTATTAGTATCTAGTTTCCCGCCTGCAAAGCCCAAATAACACGATCATACTCCTCCCACAACACATCTACCCCCCTCCTACTCAAATGCAGTCCATCCATCACATACATTTCTTTCATTCCAACAAACCTATCCCACACATCCACAAACATGACACCTTCCATCTCACACATCCTCCTCACATAATCATTCAGCCCAATCGCACGAGACATCCATTCTACCCCAACATCCATTCTTGGAAGCACACCTGTCACAACACCTTTCATTCTACTTTCTTTCACCTTTTCAATCAACCTCTTGTACCTCTCACGTAACTCACATGCACCCACTTTCTTCACATGATTCACCCCTACATGTGTAATCACAACCGCATCCCTTGCACAGCCAGACACCAGCTCCTCATACCTATCAGACAGATCTCTCACTCCAGCACCTGGCAAACACCCTCAAACCATTCAATCTACTTGCATTCAACTTCTTATCTAAATATCTAACTCGCGAATCACCCATCACAAGCACTGCAGTCAGACTCCTATTCCTAACCCCCACAGACCTAACTCTATCCCCACTCCTATTCTCATTCAAACTACCAGTCACTCTACCTCCACCCCCACCCCCATCAGTCATATCACTTCCAGTTACTTCCTCTCTTAGGGCACTGAATCTATTAGTCAAGCTAATAGGTTCTGTGTCCCTCTGACTCACACACCTATTCTCCTTCTGGCTAACAACCTCAACAGAGGCAACCCTATTCTCACAAAGAACAGGAGAAGCCTCCCTAGCTTCACGTTTCCTAACCACTCTCCACTGTCCCCCATCCTCACTAGGCCTATTTCTAACTAATCTAAGGGGGGCTAACTTCACTATCCCTAGAACTATCATATCCTACCTCCTCCACCGGCCCTCTACCTTCACCTGAAACATCTAACTGGCCTACCTCACCACCTAACCTATTCCCAGCTCTAGGCCTAACACTAAGTTCCCTCCTGAGCTCAGCAACTAACCCCTCCAGCCTACATATCCTGTCTAAATCCTGCCTTCTCATCCCCTCTAAATCTACAATGTATTCACGCAGCCCACATACAACACATGTATACCCCTCACCTAATACACCACAACCAATGCATACATTCCGACACTCATGCTCACTTTCATCCCTGAACTCCATCACTTATTCAAACAAAGAAAGAACTTAAGTAGTAATAAGAAAAAAAAGAAGAGCAACTTAGCTTTCGCTGATTGTGGTGAAAAAAACAAACTGTAGAAAAATCTGAAAAATAAATCAACAGACTGAGAGTTCTATGAAACACATGCTACCTGTTCGAAGGTCAGTCGAAGACTGATCTCGTTGGTCACATCTGATGGGTGTCCTGGACGGGAGTCATCTTCAAGGGACTCACGAATATGGCGGAACTCCCTATTCCAGCGACCAATGGTTGCATAGGAAGGGGCGGTGTCGGTGTACACTGCAACCATGCGTTCATGGATCTCTTTTGCATTCTTGCCTTCCTTGGTCAAAAATTTGATCACTGTGCGGTGCTCAACCTTCTCGATTGTTGAAAAGTTGGGACTGATGATCTGCGATCATCTACTGCTTCTTAAATAGATGAGGCAGGAGCGTGTGGCTGCAGGTCTTGACTTCTCATAACTTGTCCTAACACCCCCACAAACAGCCATCCCCCTTCCTCTGTTTTGCCCTACCAATTCACAAAACTTATTGACCGCCCCTTGTAGCATTTGCATATTTTTCAAATTTGATATATATTTAAAACAAAATGCCTTAATTTGAGTTGTAGTTGTTAAACTGTACTATTATCAAAAACAATAGGATGTAATAATATCAATATACAGTTTTACATAAAAAAAATAATAATGATCTCTTATTCTGTAAAATTCTGTGCAATTTTATGGAATAATTCTTTCACTCAAATTATCGTATGCATTTTGAGATGGCGGTATATATTGGTGCCAAATTAGTATTATAATTTTTTCAATCGAAGTTACAGGAAATGATTTCTTCACTATGTACTAATATTTTTTAATCATAATTTCTTTCTATTGCTTTTTATATAATTGCCATTAAAAAGTACATTTCTCCATCTGTAACTAATATAGACAATTACTACCCCACCACATTGGCTTTTGCCATATTCAATTTCTGCCTTTCAAAAAAATGATGAAGAAACCTTGGGGAGATACTAGGTTTGATAGGGTGATGCTTTGTGTGGGTATGAGTTGCTTTGCCTGGTAACAATGGTAGAGCATCTGACTACCAATCAGGAGACCCAGGATCACTTCTGGCCAAGATAATTAAAATTTTTCCCTTGGCATTCTGTTATTTCAGTATAGATTGCCTTAATTGTGCTGTCCTTTTCTCTCTTTGATTTTTACCACTTCCGATGTCCTTTTCTCTTGAGTGATTGTTCAAATGATTTTTCAAATTCACTATTTAAATACTTTTTAATGTCTATTAGGAAAATAATAATATTTAAGTTAATCTACTCACTAATATGAGTGAACATATGTATGCTTTGGATGCATTGTATTTTATGACGGATGCTTGCTATACTTGTGTGACTGTCGCTTGGATACCTTGTTCTTGTTTTTTTTTGCACTGATGAGTTGATTTTGGTTATGCTTTGCTTATAACCCATTTTTCCCTTAAATACCTCACCTTCATCAGTCCCATAATGTTTATTGCACTTTTTTAATTTGAAAAAAAAAACAATGGCTAAAACCTGTTCTTGATTATTTTCAAAAAAGTCCTTGAAAACTCTGAATTCAAAATCACCAAACAAGTAAACACCCTGCATTCACATAAAATTTCTTTCTCTTGTACTATATCATTATATATATAGTCTGCAATACACAATTTACAGATGCTTATAATTTTTTCTAGAAACATGCTATAAAGACTAATTATATTAATGCATCTACCCAATACCCAGTAAATTGTACCCCTGTAAGGGGCGTGGCAATTTGCCTTCCTGGCTGCTTTGCTGATGAGACTCAGTGCCCCATCGGCCCCAGCTTGGCATTCTTTTTCTTCAGCTAACCGCTATCTCATCAACTGTACAAATTCTCTTCCCCGTAAGCGGTGAGGTGATCTGCCTTCCTGGCCACCATGCTGACGGGACTCAGCGCCCTGTCTGGCCAAAGCATAGCCTCTTCTTCTTTTCCTACTTTTGCCTCTGTATGGGTCTACAGATGCGCCCACTGGTGGGCATCATCTGCAGGACGGTTCCTTAGAGGAGGTTTTGGTTGCCCTGGTCATTTTGTTTCTCTGAGGTCTTAGCACCGCAGTCCAGAGAATCTTCGTTATGCGGCTCTACTGTAGTTTTAAAACTACAGTAGGAGTCTGTGGAAGCGTTACCCCGTCTGGGCTGTATGGGCGCTCTTTGGACTTACGATGATGATTTGGTGCATGCCCTTGGCTCCAGGGGCAGCCCAAAATAAAATATATACTTGTATGGGTAAATTTAACAAACATAACTCCCAAGGTCTCTGGTCATCGTGCCTTGGATCCTGACAGTAGATGCTTTGATCCTTTTGAGACAGAAGTAGACCCTGAGTTGGATTACAACTGATTTTTAGTCTTGAAAGAATGATAGTCCTCTTAGTAAGGCTGATATCTTAGACGTCTACGAGGATTTTGTTGAGAAATGTGGTGAACCTGCCCAAATGTGACTGTAATGATTGCGCATTGATAGTCGAGGCAAAATCAAGCGAGCAGCATCAGCGGATTAAGACCCTACAGTCTTTAGCTTCTGTAGACATGTCCTCTGCTTTGCAGAGGACATCGGGAGAGTTAATAGATTATGATGTTAGCAGGCTGGTATCAAAACTTACAAATCAGAAGGTTGTAAGTGCCCACCGCATTTCCAGGTTTGTGAATGGCGCTAGGTTACCTACTGCTGTGGGGGAGTGGTGTGTGTGTGTGTCTGTAGGGCTATTCTCTCCCCATCTTTACATATATCTTTCCCTACCCCTGTGTGAGTGTGTGGGTAGACAATTTTGTTATTTGCCTTCTGATTTTTTATATTATTAATAAAAATAATGTTAACCGATTGTATTCTCTTTTCAGAGATATATTTTGGTTAAATCTTTTATAAATATAAGAATAACTATTTAGGATTTATAAAAATTATAAATTAGAATTGGTCGTGCGCACTTGGATGTTCACTTAGAGGTAAGGAAGTTAATGGAATTTCCTCGGGTTGAGTGCCCACTTATTGGTTTTCCTTCCCTCTATAGTAAATAGATTGTAAACTGGGAATATCATCTCTTCTACAGAGTGGAAGCTTGGATAGACTGCAAGAGGGGTTTTCTAGGCGAGGGCTATGCCCAGCCCTGAGACGGAGTGCTTTCTTACCTCGCTTGCCACCTGCATTGGCTGATGAGCGTGCCTCCCTTTTATTGGCCTACTACCACCCCCCACAGCGCACAAGTGAAATTCCCGTACCCCTTTTCATTCGGTTGTTTTTCATTTTGTTGTGTGGAAATAGTTGTGTAAATTTGTTCTCTTCGCCTGTCATAATTTTTTTGTATCTTGTTTGGATTGGGGAATTTGGCCTCATTTTGTAGTGTGCAGACTTTTCTTTTGTAATTGAAATCAGATAGGTTAATTGTTTGGGTGTGCACCTGTATTATTTCCTTGTAAATTTGAAATTGTAATTATATTTGTAATCCTTTTCTTGTAAAGTAAAGGACTGTATATCAAATCGTATCAATTCTCCCTCAGGGTTCTCAGGGTTCATAAATTCTAGGATAAGGTTGGAATGCAGGATTATTGTTGCCTTTGGCCCGCTACACTGCCACCATAATCCTGACCTTCAACAGATTGGAACCTCCCAAGTACATTGAAAACCCACGACGATGCTTCCATTGCCAATGCTTTGGCCATGTAAGCAAGTTTTGTAAACAGGCAAGGTTATGTGTGAATTGTAGATCGGATTATCATGGGATGCCCTGTTCTCAACAGCCATGCTGCCCTAACTGTGGTGGAGAACACCCTGCAACATCACAGCAATGCACTTTCTTTCTCTATGAGAGAGAAGTCATTGCCATTAGAAACAAGAACAGGGTCAGTTTTAGAGAGGCCAGAAGAAGAGTAAAGGAGATGTATGTGTGAGCTTTTCTGATGCTCTGCATTCTACTGGGCCAAAGAAAGGGAGAAGCCAGAGACCTCCTACTGGTTCTCCTGTGCCTGACCAGGTAAAGAAGTTCCCCTTGTCCTAAACGTACATCTCCTTGTGATGAACACTCTTGGTCAACATCTAACAGTGCTTCTGAGGTTACCAACAAGAAGAGGAACCTTCCATCCTTGCCAGAACATTTGGATATTGATCATGTTGCTCCTCAGGTGGTATCCATTCCAACTCTGGACATTCACCCTGCTCCTAAAGGACCAAGCTCTTCTTCAGCTCCAAAGCCAGTTATCACTCCACCCCCACCTTGTTGATACTGCTTTGGAATTCATTCGATCCCTGAATGAGAAGGAACCAACCTTTGCTCCTTCCCAGGAGCTAGCTGTTGTGGAGGTTACCCCATCATCTGAGGAGTACTCTCAAAAACTGACTCCACATCCTTCTCTATCAGCATCAAATTCACAACTTTTGCCGATGTCCTCGCCACCACCATCGCCTCTACCATACCAACCAATACCACCAGCTATGTCAACATTGTCTTTTTCCTCAACACCTGAACTGACCCCTGGAGTTGCTTCCATCTCTGCTTCTCCAGGGAAGACAGTTCTCTCTTACAGCCACTTATCAAAATCTGATGCGCCACCTCTTAAAGAAAAACCAAAGGCAAAACTCAAGTTCAGATGTCTCCTTTGTCATACTCCAAGCCTAAGGCTAGTATGACACGCACTACTTCTGCTGGTAGTTCAAGTCCAAAATCTCCTATCCCTAAGGGTAGGAAGAAATCTACCGTTATGCTTAAACGGTAACAATGTTTCCAATTATTCATTGGAACCTTCAATGTCTCTTCCCTAAATTGGAAGAGTTCAAGCTCCTGCTTAATTATTACAATCCCGATTGTATTGCTTTACAGGTGCCTGCTTGCGTAATCTGCAAGTACTCGCAGAGTACCCAACATTTCGGGTTTCGTGGGATGATATTTTTGTTAACTACAAGGTTTCCCACAACCAGCTCTCTCTTAATACAGACCTGCAGGCGGTTGCTGCCCGCCTGTTTTCCAGTCGCCATTATTCGGTCTCTTTGTTGTATCTTCCTCCTGGCGAGGAAAGAAATAGCCGGTTTAGCTACAAAGTTAGCTAATTTAATTTCTCAACTCCCTCCTCCCTTTTTATTGATTGGCGACTTTAATGCTCAACACCCCCTTTGGGGGGACCATGATAACAACCCTAGAGGAAATATGATTGAGAGATTTCTGGGCACTAATGACATCTGCTTTCTTAATGATGGCAGCCATACATCATTTCACATCCAGATGAACAGCTTTACATTTGTGGACTTTTCTCTCTGTTCACCAAGCTGTAGAGCTGATTTTGACTGGGCATGTACAGGTAGTCCTCCTCCACCACCTAGCAAAAGATGGAATACGAAAAAAGCAAACTGGCCTAAGTTCAGGCACCATTGATGATCTTCTAGCCCTTGTCAATCATGCAGCTAATTCCTCCATCCTGCTCTCCTGCTCAACTGCTTGTGGACCACAATTGCCCTGGTTGTCTGCTGAATGCTCAAGACTTGTCACTGAATGTAAACAGGCTTGCCAATGTTACCATCAGTGCCCGACGATGGTAAAGAAACTTGCTCATAACTGAGCAATGGCAGCACGGCAATGCAACTTTCGACAAGCTCGAAAGACCTCGTTGGATGGTTACATCAAATCGATATATTGGCAGACCCCTGTAGACAAAATCGGGAAAAGGGTCAAAAAAGCTATTGGGAAAATCCAATTGCTTTACAGCTCCCAACATTGTTCAGGCTGGAGAACTGTTGGGAGACTTGTCCCATATGTCCGATGTTTTGGCCTGATCGTTTGCTAATATTTCAAGCCCAGACAACTATTCCATCCAATTCCAGCGCTTTAGGCTCGAACAGGAGCAGCATCCTATCAACTTTATGGAGCCTAACATGGATAATGAGCCTTATTACTGGCTCTTTTCTATCCATGAGCTTCATAATGTGCTGAAACACTGTGGATCCACTGGATGTTGTCCATGTAAATTGTTTGAGAGGATAAATACAAGACTCGTCTGTTTTTTGGAGACAAACCATCTTATATCTCTCTTCTCAATCAGGGTTAAAAAACAAACAAAACAGAGTACCATCGACCTGCTTTTTAGAATGTAGTCTTATATAAGAGATGCTTTTTCAAAGAGGCAGCATTCTGTTGCTGTTTTCTTTGATATTGAGAAAGCATATGATACCACTTGGAGGCATGGTATCCTTAAGCAACTCCATGATTGGGGTCTGCATGGCTTTCTTCCCAGGTTTGTTGAGCAATTCCTCATGTGGCACACACTACGTATAAAAGTTGGAAATGCCCTATCAGAGCCTGTAGAGCAAGTTAAGGGTGTGCCACAGGGAAGTCTCCTCACTGTCACCTGCTTCTCTGTGGACATCAATAGCATTATCGCCAATCTCCCAGCTGAGATTTCATCAACTTTATATGTGCATGACTTAGTGCTTATTTGTTCATCGCCTAGACTTCCATTTGTCATCCGTAAGCTACAGCGGGTTATAAATACTGTAGCTGATAATGCTTCTTCCAAGGGCTTCTGCTTTTCTGCAGTAAAGACCAAGACTGTCCACTTTTACAATCATAGATCAGTGACATGGGACCCTTCCTATTTGTCACTCTATGGTGTCCCTTTCACCTTTGAGCCCCGTTTTAGATTTCTAGGGGTGATCTTTGATTCAAGGCTTTCTTAGAAGCCTCATTTGGACGCTTTGAAAAGGTCTTCTCTGAATAGAATGGACATAATGAAATTACTGTGACACACTTGTTGGGAAAGTGACCAACGCACCCTGTGGCTTCTGTATTCAGCATTGGTCCAGTCAAAGCTGGCCTTTTGGTCACAGGTGTACTCCTCTGCCTCGCCGTCCATCCTTGAAAAATTAAATACTGTGTGTAACCAGGGTGTGCGCCTGGCTTCTGGAGTCTTCAAGTCCTTCCCTGTGTGGAGTCTCTATGCAGAGAACAGGGCTCTTCCTCTTCCTTTTCACAGGCTTCTAACCTCAAATATCTTTTTAGACTTGAGCAATTATCATGGTCGCCAGTATATGAGTGCACATTCAATTTGTGAACAGTGGCGTCATATGATAGATTTCCATCCCTGGCTTGCCACTTTGCTCTGCGCATGGCTGAGCACACAGGACGACTAAGGGAGTTTTCTGTTATTCCGTTTTCAATACCAAAGATTCCCCCATGGCTCATACCACATGTAGTGGTATGCAAGGGGCTTACTGGTAGGCCCAAGGATCTGTTCTTGCCTGTAGCCTTGAGAACCATGTATGATCAACACTCCTCCCACCATCGGCTTAGCACCTTGGTGTTCACTGACGGGTCCTAGTCATGGGACGGAGTTGGAGCTGCTGCTGTCTTCCCATCTCAGACAGCATTGGTTCGCCTACCAAGTGCAGCTTCTGTTTTCACAGCAGAATTTGTTGCCTTTCTTGCTGCACTCTTTGTTATTGATCCTATGCTATCTGGTTGTCTTACGATTTTCTCTGACTCCATTACTTCTCTGGAGGCACTGAGTGTTTTTGGTTCTAGCCATCCGCTGTTTTCCAAGATCCAGCGGCGGCTTTTTAATCCTTCTCCTATTTATAAGATTTCTTTTTGCTGGGTGCCCAGTCATGTGGGCATCCTTGGTAATGAAAGGGTGGATGCTGTGGCCAAGGAGGTGGCATCATTGGAGACACCCCCATCAGCCCCAGTCCCACTTCGTGATGTCTATCCCCTCATCACCGAATATGTAGTCGGCTTATGGCAGAAGATGTGGGATGAGCTTCCTCCCAACAAGCTCCATTCCATAAAACCTTCAGTCCTCCCATGGCCACGTACCATGAGACCACGTAGACTGAAGGTTATTTTGTGCCAACTAAGGATAGGCCATTGCTGCCTCACTCATGGGCACTTGATGAATGGGCAGCCCCACCTTTGTGCATTCTATGTGGGGGGCAGCTGTCCATCCTTCACATCTTTGCCAAGTGTTCCCTTTTGAGAAATCATGGGAGGAGGGTCTTCCCTTTCATTACTGGGTAGATGTTTCTCCCCCCCCCAACAGGTTCTGCATGCTTCTTGTCTGAGATTATCATGTCTCTTTTAGTCTTAATATAATTTTTAAATTTTTAGAACACTAATCTTTTATCCAAAATTTAATATATTGTTTCATGATTTTATATTCTCTGTTCTTGTATCTATTGTTGATCCATCTATAGTCTATGTTTTTATCTTTTGTTGAGTTCACAATAGTTTATTTTTATATCCTTTTACTCCCCTTGATGGTTTTAAATTCCTGTACTTCCATTCTATTGATCTTAATTTCATAGCTATATTTTTGTATATTCTCCAGATGTCTATATTTTTATTGAGAACACTCATACAAATTACCTGTCCTTTAATCTGTCTGCGGGCTAGTCCATTTGGGCTTTGCAGCATTTATTTTCAGCACTATTCGTTCATTCATTCATTAAATTGTATAATTTTATCAAGATTTATTGTATACTGTGTATACAAACAGAAAACAAACATGATCTAAACTAAAATACTTTCTTTCTTGCCTTTGCCAGAGGGAACTGAGGGAACAAAATTTATCTTGAGTCATTGTTGTTCTAAATTCATTTTTTATCCTCTTCAGCTAAGAAAAGGCTCTTTCTCCAGAGCAATTTGCAATCATCATACTAAGGAACATTCTCAAAATTGCTTCTACATTAGGGAATGCTGATTGGACATGATCGTTAAATATTACTTTGTACAGATCATGATCTGTCAGACTATCATGTTCATGTGAACAATGGCTTTGACTATGTCTAATATATTGATGAAAATGCTTGAGTTCTCCAACAAGGTTCATATCCACATCTTTCAGGATATGTTTGGCATAAAGCACTACCTCCTCACAATCTCTTCTTCTGTAGCATCTAATTTTGTTAAGAATGAAAGCTTTTTTCGAAGTATCATTGTATACTGATGCCCTTTGTGCTGGATTTGACTCTAACGCATCCATCACAGGTATAAATGTTTTGATTCTGAACTTTTCTCTTGGCTCAAGGTTCTCTAAAGCATCATCTTCATCTTCACCTATATCATCTATATGCCTTCTTCTAGATCTGCTTTTCTTGTAATCAACATCAGGCATTTTTCCTTTGCCTATTCTTCAAAATGATCAAAAAGATCTCTGGAACCTTTACCAAAATCTGAAAGTGAAGCATAAAATTTCTTACATACATCTAGGCTAATTTTGGGGTCCTGCAGTGATTGAATAGTCTTGTGAAATTCATCCAGCAAATAACCACAAATATAACATTACCATAAATTCAAACTCGTCCATTTTATTCAAAATGTTTATGGCTTAATTTCTTGTTTCGCCCTTCTCTGTAGTATCAATATGCAGCTGATGCAATGCAGAAATTATTCCATCATAACTATCTAGTCTTTGACAAAGACTTTGGAACTTTTGAATCATCTTTGAGGAATTACAACAGTACTGCTCCTCTATGGGTAGATGATAAAAAGAAATATATTTCATGAACAATCCCATAAAGTTTTACTGCATCTAAGCAACAGTCAGCTGCTGCTCTACCATCAAGATTCAAGGAATGACCGGTATATGGAATATATATATATAGCATACTTATTAATCTTCAATATTATTTCTTGCATACCTTTATATTTTCCAGAAATATTGGCAGCATTATCATATGACTAGCCTCGACACTTACTAAAGTATTTTTTGCATCCATTTGTACAGTGGCGGCAACAAAAAAAGTGACATGTGACAATTCAGAGAAAATGAAACAGAAAAATGTAACTTACATATTTTATTATGAATATTTCATGAAAGTTAATACTTGGTCATGTTGCCCTTGCACTTGATGATCATCCTGAGTCGATTGGGCATTGATTCAGTAAGGTTTGCGAAGTAGGTGGGGTCGATCGTAACCCAGATCTTCTTCAGTGATTCTATCAGATCCTTGATGCTGCCGAGTGCTGGCTCTTGAACTTTGGTTTTCATCAGATTCCAAGCATTCTCAATAGGATTTAGGTCCGGGGAATTACCAGGCCACTCCAAAACACTAATATTATTATCATTGAAGAACCTTTTCACTAACTGGGACCTGTGAGCAGGGGCACCATCATGCATGAAAAATTCACACTGATGAATTTCCCAAAATGGCAGCATGTGCTGCCTCAAAACTTCCAGATAGTTAGTCCCCCTCATGGTTACATTCTTGGGAAGGAAGTACAGACCTCTCTGCCCTTGTTTCCACTAAAGGCACCACACACCATCACACTATCAGGGTGCTTCACAGTTTTCACGGTATATTTTGGTTTATACCGAGACACATTGCTGGGACGGCGCACGATCTTTGACTCTCCTCTGACCAGCCTAAAGGTGTTTTAATCACTGAACATAACCTTCTTCCAATGGGCAGCTGTCCAATGTTTATAGGTCTTGCACAAATTGAGCCTTTTCATCTTCATAGTCTTGGTAAGAAGTGGCTTCTTGGCAGCGCGGCGAGCCGGTAGGCATAAGTCCTTCTGTAAGCAATGACGGATGGTCCTGAGGGCGACGTTCTGGAGGAGGTCTGGGTGTTTTTTTTTGATTGAAGCGGAGGTTACAGAAGGGTCTGACATCACTTCACGCCTTAGGATATTATCAGTCCTTGGAGATGTCTTCCTAGCTGCACCAATGCCCTCCTTCATCTTTGGTATGGTACCTGGTGGCAATAACTCAGCTGCCCGTTTTAGGCGATGAATCGTATTTTTTGAGGTTCCTAAATCTGCTGCTACATCAATAAAAGACTTTCCCTGCTCTAATAGGGTCAAGGCACGGCTTTTCTCTGTCATAGAAAGCTTTTTCCGCCCCATTGTATCCATTTGCACAGAAGTTATAGCACGTCAAATGTAGGCACGAATGCAGGAAATCAGCACGCTGGAGTGCCATACACTAAAGCCTAACTGTACGAGCTCAAACGAGACACTGAGTTCCAGTAAAGCGCAGTTCTCTTGTCTTAGCTCAGGAGAGTCGTCCACTTGCGGCATAAGCCCCGCACCTTTTCATTGGCTAGTTGGCAAGTAAAATCGTGAAAACGATTTTGTGTATCGATTTCTGTTGCCAATATTAAATGTCACTTTTTTTGTTGCCGCCACTGTACAGTAATCATGCACCATCTTAGCCATACTTTCCCCTGTGTGGCTATCAATCCCTAGGAAAGTTAAAAAACGTTATATAGGGAGCACATCATCTGGTGAAACATACCTAACAATAACAGTGAGCTGATCAATATGGGACCGGTCTAGGTTGGAATCTACAGATAAACAAGTATCCTGCAGTTTTAAAATCATCCAAGGTTGATTCTCTTACTTTATATGCTATCATTTGGATAAATTCAGCACATATTGTTTTAGTAAGATAAGATGTGAAACCTGATCCTTTATTCACAAATTCTTTTATATGGTTTGATATAAAAGGATCAAATTTTGCAATAAGTTCAAGTAATCCAAGGTAATTGCCATTGCGAGGAGAACCAAATATTTCCTCCTCTAAAACGTAAACCATGCTCTGCCAGAGTAATTATGACTGCCACAACTTGTTTAAGAACATGTTTCCAGTACTGCTGTTTATTATTTATCTGTTCTGCTAGTTGGCAGTCAATTGTTGAGCCACGTTTTCTTGTAAGATATGTTATTGAAGCTGTTCTATGGTCTTATAGAGTTTTCATGACTGAACTAAATAGGTGTTGGACCAATCACAAAATCAATCTGATGATAATATTGTAGACGAATTTAAAAAGAGTTTGCACACAAAACAGTATACACAACCAGTTTCTGGTGAGTATACTAACCATTCTCTGCAGTATTTTTCACCATTAGCCCATTTGTGATAGAACAAATTTTGTCTTGGTTTCCAAAAAACTTCTTTGACTTTTCAAATGAACCATTTGAGTTGCTCACACTTTGACAGACCTTTTCTACCCAGTATACAATGTCATCTTTACTTCAATCACCCCCATAGCCCAACCTCATTGTTTGTTTTTTGATATTGAATCTTCTGTTCAACTCTCTGGTTTGTAAATCTGAATATTTCTTGCCTCATTCATTGAAGCAGATTCTATAGAACTAGATGTACCAGGTTCTTTATCAGGAATGGGATGAATATCTCATGAATGACTCACTGTGGTAGGGACCCTTATCTGTCTTTGTTAAGAAGCTTTCTAATTCTTGGTAACTTGCTAAGATCTTCTACCGCTTTCTGCTTCGTCTTCCTCTTTAGAGCTCCACTTTTATAACTTCTGGTTGATATTTTAGAAACTGTGGGTAAAATATTTAACATAACTATAAACATATATTTAAAATGTAAGGCATGGCATTTTTTTAAGTATTCATAATTTTACATTGATTTCTTGATTTATTAATATATATTACTTTTCCGTTACCTGCTTATAGCATTTGTCATATTCCATGGCCAAGTAGTGAGCATTATTAATAGTATAATGTATGAGATGTATGGAATTATGATCATTGATCAACTACAATAATTATAATGCAGGAAAAAATGTCTTTTACTCCTACTAGGAACTGTACTAGTAAATAATAATACTGAATACAGGCCTACTAAGTAATACAAATGAATATTTTTATAAGTAATATTTAATAGGATCAAAATAAATAAATTATATATTATATGAAATGAATCTTTAGGCCTAAAGTTGAAATTACAAAAGAACTAAAATTACTCACGTCACCAATTATCTCAAGTGGTAAACAGTGAATGAATGGTGATTAAAGCTTGTTCAAGCCTTCATTTATAATAACTATTATTATCTGAAATTAGAAGCAAAATACGTCATTGGCCAAACTGTTGCTATATGTAGGTTTTATTTTGTTTCCTTTTGTTAACCTTATTTTGGAAATAGACACCCATTTTTTTCATAAAAATTTAGGGGGAGGCCCCAATAAAGTGGGGGCCCTAAGCTATAGCTTGTATGTAAATCTGGCACTGCTTGCACGTGTGTGTGTGTGTGTATTATATATATAACTTATATCACATGACACGTGATATAATAGATGTATTTATAGGCCCAAAGAAATGAAAATTGTCATCACGACACTAAGGAAGGTGACCATTGAAAGCTTAAGAAAGAAAATGTGAGATATAGAGATATAGAAAAGTGGGATTTTCTCTGTCTCTATATCTCACATTTTCTTTCTTAAGCTTTCAACAGTCACCTTCCTTAGTGTTGTGATGACAATTTTCATTTCTTTTGGCCTATAAATGCATATATATATATATATATATATATATATATATATATATATATATATATATATATATATATATATATATATATATATATATATATATATATATATATTGTGGGCGTTTCCTCTCCTCTCTATCATCCTTATAAATATTAAAATTTTCAATACTTCTGTTATTCTTCCCGCGACTGTTCTCATGGACCTACCCCCCAATGCCGCGAAGGCTTCAGGAGGTTGCTTTTTGTCGTCTCTGAATTGGGCACACTCGTGGGACGGACTGCCATTTGATGGAGTGCTCACCAGCACCCTACTGTGAAGACTGCATTGTCCCCCCCCCCAGACTATTTGGCACATTCTTGTTGAATGTCCCCCCCGTAAGGGGCGCGACGATTTGCCATTCTGGCCGCCGTGCTGATGGGACTCAGCACCCCGTCCGGCCCCAGCCTAGCCTCTCTTCCTTCCTTCGAAACACTTGTTTCCTCTCTTTTCACAGAACCTCTCCCACAACTTTCTCTGGTCAGCCTCTAATTTCACAGGGTAGATGCTGACCTTCCTTTCAGCCAACCGTCCCGCATCGGGGCTGAGGGGGTGGGGGACAATGTTCCCTAACCCCTGAGCTCCGGTCTGGGGTGGCTGGTTTTTAACTACCTGCTTCATCCCCACCCATACCTTCCTCACATCCCTTTTCCTCTCGTCTTCAAAATCTATCATTTATACGCCGTGTCCAAGGTGGAGCCGCCATGCCGATGGACTGCCAGGCCACCAGGCGGGAGGGGTGGTCCCAAATGGCGGTGCCTGGCTCTGCTGGGCCTGTAAGCACCTCTCGCAGTGCGGGCTACTGCGAGAGGTGTGCGCTATTGCATCCCGTATTAAAAGAAGGGTCACCATGCCCAATGATGAAAATCACACCAAAAAAACCCAACCCCCAACTTCTCCAAGAACAACGGAGCCGCCCTCGGGCAGCTCCAGCAAAAAAATGGAGGTCCCCCCCCCTGTGCGTGCACAGGGGACCCTCCATATTTCTCTAACCGGAGAGGAGGCTTACTCCTCTCCTTCGCCTACGGGTGCAGGGGACTCCCCCTCACCCCCTTCTCTGGAGGTGCTTTCGGGCACCTCCCTTTTCCCAGCGGCAGTCCCCTCTTTTCTTTCCAAGGGGACTGCCAAGAAAGCCAGCAGGCCGCCCTTAGCCAGCCGCTCCCCATCAAAGCGGCTCGGTAGGGCAAACCCCCTTAGGGAGGAGAGGCAAGCCAGGCACCTTCGGTCGCTTCCCTCAAAAGACCTGCTGGCAAAAATATTAAACCTTGCCGGGGTCAAGGCCTGTGCCTCCCCAAACAAGACTGGCGACACTGCCAAGGGGACCTGCAATGTCCTGGGAGGGGATGGCCAACTGGAGGCCCCTCCCGTGATAGACATGGTCCTTGAGGAGACCCAGCCTCAGACGGTAGGGCCTTCCATGGGGGGGAATTCGGGCTCGGCGCCAAGCCCTGAACCCGAGTCCGCCCCTATGCAAGGTCCTCCTCAAATGGCTGAGGGCTCCGAGGCAGTAGAAGGAGGGGAGGGATCTCCTCCGACAGGTGCCCCTACGACAACCAGGACCTTCTCCATTTCGGAGAGGGACCTGGCTGAGGCCGGTCCATCTGGCCTAGGGGCTTCTGCCGGCGGAGGTGAAAAGCGGATTCATTCCCCGCCCTCCTCTCCAAAAATGAAAAAGACTAAAAGGACGAAAAAGACTCGGGGCTCCTCTCCATCCGCGGGGGCTGTGGGGATGGATGGGTCTGCTGCCACTTTGGTAGGCGACCAAGCCAAGATCGGCACATCCGGCCCCTCTACCCCCTCGTGTGCGGAGCCCCTGACTAAGACCAAGAGTGCACAGGGCGGAGCCTCGATGACATCGGGGCCCCTCATTCAGAGGTTACCTGGCGTTTTCGAGCCCGCTGGCTTCAAACGCTTCCTCGTTATTCGCTCCACTGATGGCACCATGTTGTCCAAGGGCAACATGATCCATCAGAGGAGAGGATTAGCTAGTGCAATTGGTAGAGAGCCGAAGGTGACCCGTTTCTCGGACGGCAGCCTTCTGGCGAATGCGGCGAATCCCGCCGAGGCGGCCAAGATAAGTGCTCTTCGGACACTTCATGGCACCTCGGTGAGTGTGACGCCGCACTCTACCATGAACTTTGTGAAAGGAGTAGTTTATGCGAGGGAACTCGTTGACTACTCCATTGAGGACATCACCCTAGAGCTGGCCGACCATGGGGCGGTCAAGGTCGAACGTGTGATGAGAAAACAGGGAGGGGCCTCGAGACCCACCCCTACACTCTTCGTCACGTTCGACTGTGACAAGCTCCCTGAGTCGGTGCGTGCCGGTTGGTACCGCTACCGCGTGAAGGCATTCGTGCCACTGCCGCGGCGGTGCTATTACTGTCACCGCTTCGGCCATACGAATCGCTCATGTAGACGTGCAAAGTTGGGGTCACCCGAAGTCTGTGTAAATTGCTCCAAGGTCGCACACGATAAGTCCAAATCGTGTGTGGCCAAGTGTGTCAATTGCGGAGAGCCGCACCCTGCTTCTTCGAAGCAATGTGGTGCATATCTCCTGGAGAAAGAAATCCTGGCCGTTCAGGCCCAGGATCGACTCTCATTCCGCGAGGCTAAGGACTTGGTCCTGGCGCGCCCAGCTCTCCCTGGGACGTCATATGCCTCAGTAGTTCGAAAGGCACCCTCTGCTCCTGGCCCATCCAGGCCAACGAGCATGGTTGTTTCCGCGCCCATTCGGAGCCCTTCTGCGGGCTCTACCCAACCCGGGCGCTCCCCTGGTAAAGCTGGTGGCAAAAAGGGTTCAATCCCAGCCCCGGCTAAAACCAGGGCTCCCCCCTCTTCCCCCAGCGTGACCGTTTCCCGCAAGGCGAAACGGCCACGCGCCTCCACCGAGTCGTTAGACTCACAGGAGGCAACACCCCTGAAGATGGTCGCTAGGCCATCTTCCGGAGTTCCTAAAGCAGAGGGAGGAAAGGACTCGCATGGCGAGCCCAACCTCCCCCAATAAGTCCTCGAAGGCGACAGCGCCTTCAGCGCTTTGTCCGGCCAACAGCGCCCGGGGTTCTGCCCCCGGGAAGCGTACGGCCATTCCCGTGAGGGTCTTCAATTCGAGGAGGGCCCCCGCGTCTCCCCTGAGCTAGGCCTGGAGGGCATATTCCTTCAATGGAATTGCCGTGGACTCCGGGCCAACTGGGAGGAGCTGCGGAGGCTCGCCTCGTCCCGTTCCCCGTTAGCTATTTTTTTGCAGGAGACCATGCTAGGCGCGTGCCCCCTGCCTGCCCTCCCGGGGTATAAGGGTCTTGCGACCCCATCACCGCGGGACGGCCGGGCTGGGGGATGCGCGGTTTACACCCGGCATGATGTCTCCGTTCTTCCTTTCTCTTTAGATACCTCCTTTCAGGCAGTGGCTGTGCAGCTGCACCTGGATAGGAGGTATACTATCATTTCTGCGTACATTCCACCGTCAGCTGACTTCGACGCGGGGGACTTCCGCCGCGTCGTGGCACGGTTGCCGAGGTCCTATCTCTTGCTTGGAGATCTGAACGGCAGGCATCCTCTCTGGGGAGATTACTCTATAAATCCCAGGGGACAAGTCCTTGCCGATCTGATCGAAGAGCTTGAGATGGGTGTCCTAAACGTGGATGAGTTTACGCATCACTGTCCGAGAACCGCTTCATTTTCTTGCCTTGACCTATCTTTGTGCTCTTCGGATGCACAGCCTGATTTTGATTGGGGGGTGGTCGATGACCTCCATGGTAGTGATCACTTTCCCATTCAAATATCCTTTTCAGGGCAACTGCCGCCTGAGAGACCACCTCGGTGGTGCTTGGCGCGGTGGCCTGCATTTCAGGAAATGACTGAATTCTCTATCTCAGTCGAGGAGTTTAGGTCGGTAGATGAGGCCGTTGAGTTCTTCTCCGGCAACCTCATCGCCGTGGGCCTGACTACTATTCCTAGGACGTCTGGCCGTTTTGCACGCCGACCACTCCCATGGTGGTCGGCCGAGTGTGAGACGGCCCTCAAACAGAAGCGTTATGCCTACATGCGCTATAAGCGCCGCCCGAACGATTTCACTGTCGCTGAATTTCGTCGGGCTAGGGCTAGGTTCCGGTATATTTCGAAGCACGCCCGCCGCTCTTCTTGGCGGGCATACGTGTCTTCACTTAACGGGAAGACCCCTTTAGCTGAGGTGTGGAAGCGAGTCAAAAGGATTCGGGGCAAGTTCTCGCAGGACCCCCCTCCCGTTCTCCAGCAGAATGGGACCGCAATCTCGGACCCCGCGTCCGTGGCGGAATCCTTAGCGACCGCTTTTTCCGCATTCTCTAGCCGTGATGCTGCTCCGCCAGCATTCAATGCACGTCGTGATGTCGCGGAAGGCCGCCGGCTGGACTTGACCTCCAGAGGCGGAGAACCCTTCAACGACAAGTTTACTGTGAGTGAGTTGCGTTCCGCTCTCGCTTCGTGCGCGTCCACCGCCCATGGTCCGGACGATGTCCCGTACGCCATGCTTCGACACCTGGGTGAGCGAGGCATGGCCTTTCTGTTAGATTTGTTCAACAGGATCTGGGTGGAAGGTCTTCTCCCAGACTCCTGGCGAATCGCTACTGTGCTCGCCTTTCGCAAGCCGGGGAGAGATCACTCTACTCCGACCGGTTTCCGCCCAATCTCTCTAACCTCTTGCGTGTGCAAGTTGATGGAGAAATTGGTAAATGTTAGATTAGCCTATTTCCTGGACAGCGGAGGCCATCTGTCTTCTGCGCAGTGCGGCTTCCGTAAGTTCCACTCCACGTCGGATGCTCTGCTCCGACTGGAAAACGCCGTCTGCGAGGCTTTCCTTCGTAGACAGCACTACGCCACGGTGTTTTTCGATCTGGAGAAGGCCTATGATACCGCATGGCGATACGGTATCATGGAGACTCTCCACACGATGGGGGCGAGGGGACGCCTCCCAATGTTTATATCTGAATTTTTGCGAGATCGTCGATTCCGCGTACGGGTGGGGGGAGCCCTCTCCAGCCCAAAGGAGCAGGAAGAGGGTGTCCCGCAGGGAAGTGTCCTCAGTGTCACACTCTTTGCCCTGAGCATCAACGGCATCACCTCGGTGCTGCCGGAAGATGTTCTCGCTACGCTCTACGTGGACGACCTTTCGATCTCTTTTGGCGCGGCCCAGATGCCAACTCTGGAGCGTCGACTCCAACAGGCATTGAACCGCGTCTCTCGCTATGCCGAAGCGCACAGGTTTCGGTTTTCTTTGGCCAAGACTAAGGTGGTGCACTTCTGCCACCATCCACGGCTTCACCCCGACCCAGATTCGTTTCTTAATGGGGTGCGCCTGGATGTGGTTGAGTCGCACCGTTTCCTTGGTCTTGTATTCGACCGACGCCTCACCTGGGAGGCTCATATTCGCAGCCTTAGGGTCTCTTGTACCCGCGCCATGGACATTCTCCGTTCCGTGACGTTCAGCGCTTGGGGCGCTGATAGGGCTACCGCCTTACTTTTTTATCGATCCTTTGTTCGCTCGAAGCTCGACTACGGATGCGAGTTTTATGCATCCGCAGCCGAGCGTTTATTGCGGAAGGTGGATTCGATCCACCACACCGGCCTTCGCCTTGCGACCGGTGCCTTCCGCACTTCCCCCATTGAGAGCCTGTTGGTCGATGCTGGGGAGATGCCACTCGCTCTGCGCCGCGTGCAGTGCATCACTCGCCTGTACGCGCGAGCCCGGCGCCTCCCTCAGTCGCCAACAGCTCTCACTGCATCCGCAGCTGATCTCGATGGTGCCTATGCCGCCGAGAGACGCCAGTCATACCCTAAGCCCTTTGGGTTTAGGGCCAGGAAACTCCTTCGAGAGGTAGATATAGCTCTCGGGCCGGTGGCGCCCCTGGTTCTGCCCAGGACGCCACCCTGGAGGGTACCACATTTGGCTATTTGTCGCCACGCCTCTGCTCCCAAAGCTTGTACTGCGCCGGGAGTATTGCGTTCGACCTTTTTGGAGCACACATCGCGTCACGCTGGTACCGTGCCAGTGTATACGGATGGCTCCAAGTCCGAAGAGGTGGTTGGCTTCCACGCCGTTTACCCTCTGTTTGAAGTCAGCGGGGCTCTACCAGGCGCTGCGTCTGTCTTCACGGCCGAGCTGGTGGCAATACACCACTCGGTACGGGAGATTACGCGACGTGCCCGGTTCGGAGACCGGATTGTGATCTATAGCGACTCACAAAGCGCCCTGAGTGCTCTCGGGGCATTGGAATCTCCGCATCCCCTGGTTCGCGAAATCCGTGACGCCACGGTTTTGGCGAGCCGGGCAGATGTCGAGATTATCTTCTGCTGGGTTCCTGGACATGTAGGAATTGCGGGGAATGAGGGCGCCAAAGAGTCCGCGAGGACTCTGCGCCCGGACCAGCGTTTCGCTCTTCCTCACACCGACTACATGGCAGGAATACGGGCAGTTCTTCTGACTGCTTGGCAAAGAAGATGGGAGACGGTCGAAGGGAACTTAAAGTTGCGCGCCATTGCGCCGCGACTGTTCCCATGGACCTATCCCCCAATGCCGCGGCGGCTTCAGGTTGCTTTCTGTCGTCTCCGAATCGGACACACTCGTGTGACGCATCGCTATCTGGTGGAGCGCTCGCCTGCGCCCTACTGCAACGACTGCGTCGTCCCCCAGACTGTTCGGCACATTCTTGTCGAATGTCCCAGTCTGGGTGATCTTCGCGCACGACACCTGTCCCGGTACCGGGATGGGCGGAGTCGCTACCGCCTGTCCCTTGTACTCGGGACGAGTGCGTGCACTTTGACTGGTGGACTTGCTGACTTTTTGGGGGAGGCCGGCCTTCTCCCTATTATTTAAGCAAGGTTTGTGTTTTGTTTTGTTTTTTGTTTGTTTTTTTCCTTTAGTTGCACGCTCCTGCTCCAGGGGGACCTCTCCCCGACGCACCAGCTTGCTTCCTTTCCCCATTTTGGGGTGTTTTGTTTTGTTTTTTTCTTTAATTTTATTTTAAAGTAGCCTAGAACTAGGCCAGTTTTAATACGGCGACTAATGCCCAAGTAGGCAGTCGCCAGATGAGCTCTTAAAAAAAAAAAAAAAAAAAATCTTGTTGAATGTCCCAGTGTGGGCGATTTTCGCGCACATTACCTGTCCCGTTACTGGGATGGGCAGGGTCACTACTGCCTGTCCCTTGTACTCGGGATGAGTGCGCACACATTACCTGTCCCGGTACTGGGATGGGTGGGGTCGCTACCGCCTGTCCCTATACTCGGGATGAGTGCATGCACATTGACTGGTGGACTTGTAGACTTTTGGGGGGAGGCCAGCCTTCTCCCTTTTATTTAACTAGGTTTTGTTTTGATTTGTTATTGTTGTTTTCTTTGTAGGTCGCACGCTCCTGCGCCAGAGGGAGAAGGACCTTTTCCTGATGCCGGAGCTTGCTTCCTGATTGTTGTCATCTTCCCTTTTTATCATTTTTTGTTTTGTTTTCATATTCTTATTTTAAATGTAGCCTAGAGCTAGACTGTGTGATTGCGGTGACTTATGCCCAAGTGGGCAGTCGCCAGATACCCTCTTCCCCCCAAATATGTTGATCCTTGATAAAGAACTCGAAATAAAGTTCCAAAGTACTTGGAATCCTTGTATTAATTTTCCCTATGTGCTTTGTTGCATTTATTGGTTACTCACACGATACTTTGTGAGTTTTCCACACACACATATATATATATATATATATATATATATATATATATATATATATGGAAAATATCACAAAAGTTAGCATGTGATAACTATAAATATGAATATGTACCACAGAAGGAAACTGAATAAAAAAGCAGATTGGAGTTAGTACTTTCGTCTATTCGACATTTTCAAACTCAATGGTAAGAAAAATAAGACACCCATTATTTATAATATGTTGACCTCATAGGGAAACGTGCTTTATATAAATACTGGGTGTCTTATTTTTCTTACCATTGAGTTTGAAAATGTCGAATAGACGAAAGTTCTAACTCCAATCTGCTTTTTATTCAGTTTCCTTCCATGATATATATATATATATATATATATATATATATATATATGCTGTTGAGCTGATAAACTTATTATTGCATCAGTAATTTCCTTTCTGAGTGCTGTTTTAAAGATGACAGAATGAATTTTTTTTCCTTTTCTTTATAGAGAATTTTCCAATCTTGAAATAACATATCAAGAATTCTTTTAAATATGTTTGGGAATGATCCAACTTTAGAACGACACTTTAAAGGGCATAAAGACTCCATAACTGGCATAGCTTTTAACCCCAATGGAAACCAGTTAGTTTCCTCCTCAACAGACAACACAGTCATGGTCTGGAATTTCAAGCAACAAATGCGAGCCTATAGGTAAGTATGATGAGCATTTTTGTTAGCATTATCATGTATGTATAGCAATATATGAAAAGGGATCATCTTTATAATATGTAGTCTTTTCATATCAGGTTTTTAGGACATACAGACAATGTCTATGATGTGTGTTTTTCTCCAAATGGTAATCTTATGGCATCAGCTTCAAGAGACAAAACAGTTCGACTTTGGATTCCTAACATTAGGGGTAAGTTATTGTAATATATTAGTTTGTTTACAAAGCTTGATAATTATAAAATACATCCACCTTTTTCCAGTGTTGATTGATGAGAAGTGCTATGATTTCCACCTACAAAAGTTCCTTTCCATTAATCAATATAAAATCATTTAGTTGTGGAATTTCTTGTAAGTTGTAAACTAATCTTAGTTTTACCATCAGGCCTATTTAGCTCTAGCATTTTATTCCATAATGCAGTGGTGGCTAGATGCAAATAGTGGTATTAAAGATAAAAGGCCAATACAGATGCTGAACTGATAATAGCTGCATTGTAAGCATTAAGTTAATTTTGTAAAAAAACAAACCCTATCTTGTAATTATCACTGAAAAAAATAGCTAAAAAACAAATCTATAATAGTTAATTTTTTTATGTCGTCTGAGAACGTTTTTTTGTGTATTCAAGTAAATTTAGCACAATATCACCTTTATTAAAATTTATATTTCATTTTGGGGATTCTATGAACAATTTCTCCAGTGTTGGCAAGTGACAAATACCTTCCCCTCTGTTTTTGTGAAAAATATCCCCTACCTTTTATTTTAGTGATTTATATATAAATAGTTTATATGAATACATAGATTCTCATAACCATTATTACAAAATTGCTCACATCACATCCTGTTTGTGATATTTTTGTTTGTTTGATTTAGGTTAGTTAACCTAACCTAACCATCTTTTGTCAGGCTTCATCCAGTTCATTTGATTATCATCAATACCCCCACCTCCACCCAACCCTTTTAACAAAAAGAATCTTCAGTGGCTTCTGGAAGAGGTTGCTATGGAGTAAGATATGTTGGTAGTATGGTGAATTGTGATAGTGGTAAAGAGGCTAATTGATGATTTTCAGTGTTAGGCAAATGCTTAGATTGGACTAGTTTTTGGAGGTGAAGTGTAGCTGTGTTTAGGTTTCTTAAGGCCTTAAGGCTTTGTATACAGAGTTAGAGTGGGATGTGATCGATGGGTTATCTGTATAGATGTTTAGATAGACTGATTGGGATGCATGAAGAGTGTAGGAAATGGAATTGTGCTTTAGGGGGATCCTGTTGAGAAGCTTTTTCATTTTAGATTAGGTGCTGTCTTGGAGGACTTGGCCATATATATTGGAGAGCAGCCAGATTGTTCTCTTTCAAAAAATTCATTAAATTTAGTCTATTTTTTGAAATTCTTTCAAAATGAAAAATAATTTAGTGTGTTGCATTAAAGTTTTTTCTATTTGTTCAAGTGAAAAAATTGTTTCATTTAAGAAGTTATCTGTTGCATTTGTTTGAAAGAGGTTTAATTGCCAGTTGAGATTTTTCTGTGACTGAGCTCATAACTTAATTTGCTCAGATATCAAAGCAGTTTTCCCCTATTGAGATTAATGGAAAGGACATTAATCAGTTCCAGCCCCTCAAAAATCACACCAATTTTTTAAATAAGAAAAATATACTTTATAAATAACAAATAGTGCATAAAAAATAGTAAAACATAAAAAAAATGTAAGAAAATAATTGGTTTTATTAAGTGTACTGTACTTTGAAGATAAGACCGAGATGCAGTCAAAGGTAACAGAGATTGGTAGGGAGAGTCTTTCATTTTGCTACACTTTATCTCTAATTAAGAGCCATTTATGAACCCGTAAATGGATCATGCCTTCTCACATATGATGCTTAGTCACAGTATCTCCTGCAAGCTGCTTAACTCCATCAACCACACCAACAGCAGCCTCTCCATCTCTTCATGGACAGAGATCCGGAGTTTTGAAATGATCTTAACTCCTTTTGGCTGGTGTTATAGCCTTTATTGACTCCTGTTTTAAAATCATACATATCGTAGATGTATTACACTCATACTGCCTCGCCAAGTCGACAACACACACACTTCCCTTATGTTTTTCAATGATTTTGTGCTCTAATTATAAAGATATCATCCTTTTCTTCTCACCCACTGGCCTTGACACTCCCTTTCACTTTCTTATGACACAACCCTGTAAGGGGCGCGGCGATTTGCCATCCTGGCCGCCGTGCTGATGGGATCCAGCGCTCCGTCTGGCCCCAGCTTAGCCTCTCTTCCTGCCTTCAGATAGCCTGTATTTCTCTCCTACCTTGTCGCTTTTCATACAACCTCTCCCACAACTTTCTCTGTTCAGCCTCTAATTTCACAGGGTAGATGCTGACCTTCCTCTCAGCCAACCGCCCCGTATCGGGGCTGAGGGGGGGAGGGGACAATGTTCCCTAACCCCTGAGCTCCGGTCTGGGGTGGCTAGCTTTTAACAACCTGCTTCATCCCCACCCATACTTTCCTCACATCCCTTTTCCTCTCCTCTTCACATTCTATCAATTTTACGCTGTGTCCAAGATGGAGCCGCCATGCCAATGGACTGCCAGGCCACCAGGCGGGAGGGGTGGTCTTAAATGGCGGCGCCTGGCTCTGCCGGGCTTGTAAGCACCTCTCGCAGTGTGGACTACTGCGAGAGGTGATGCGCGATTGCATCCCGTGTTAAAAAGAGGGTCACCATGCCCAATGATAATGAGTATAAAAAACCCCCCAACCCCCAACTTCCCCTATAACATCGACGGAGCTGCCCTTGGGCAGCTCCAGCAAAAAAATGGAGGTCCTTCCCCTGTGCTTGCTCAGGGGACCCTCCATATATCTCTAACCGGAGAGGAGGCTTACTCCTCTCCTTCGCTTACGGGTGTAGGGGACTCCCCCTCACCCCCTTCTCTGGAGGTGCTTTCGGGCGCCTCCCTTTTACCAGCAGCAGTCCCCTCTGTTCTTTCCAAGGGGACTGTCAAGAAAGCCAGCAGGCAGCCCGTAGCCAGCCGCTCCACATCGAAGCGGCTCAGTAGGGCAAGCCCCCTTAGGGGGGAGAGGAAAGCCAGGCCCCTTCGGTCGCTTCCCTCAAAAGACCTGCTGGCAAGAATATTGAACCTTGCTGGAGTCAAGGCCCATGCCTCCCCAAAGAAGACTAGTGACGATACTGCCAACGGGACCTGCGATGTCTTGGGGAGGGATGGCCAACTGGAGGCCCCCCCCTGAGATAGACATGGTCCTTGAGGAAACCCAGCCTCAGACGGTAGGGGCTCATTCCAATCGAATTCAACAAGGGACATTTAGTCACCATCACCGATTTTGATGAAAATTGGTATACAGGTTGATTTTGATGAGAGAAAAACAAAGAGACACTTCCCAGACCTCAATTTTGAATAGCTCAAAAGTTATAACCTGTCAAAGTTGAGAAAAATTGTCAAATTTCTTGATACCAGCATTGATAAAAAAATTAATTCTCCCTTATTATAGCACATAAAACAATGAATTATGTATTTTTTTTTAAGCTTAAGGGTTGCTCAAAACATTTTTAACAACAAAATTAATTTTGGCTAAAAATTTTTGGGGGGACCTTAAAGGTCAACTTTTGACCTTTAAAAAAAATATATTGGTATCAATAAATTTTTGTGTAATTTTTTTTTTAAATATATATGCCTTTAGACTACAATATAAGATAAATTTCATTCTGGGTTTTTCATTATATCAGGAGTTATGATCAATTTTGTAACCACTGGTATGGCCATTTTTTGCTATCTTCACAAATAATTTTTTTATATGCATCTTTGTCATATTAACAGAGTTACGTCATATTCACAGAGTTAGTTATCAATTATTAGATGCCTAAGTATTATATTTAAATATATACTTGTGTATTAGAATCATTAATTTTATAGATATGTGTTAAATCCTACCTACAAGAAAAAATGAACTTTCAGTAATTTTTTATTTAAAGTTATAAATATTTTTAAAGCTACCTACCTATGTATTTAATTTATAATTTGCTATGGTCAATGGTGGCAGAGCCACTACCAACAGTTAAGATACCTGCATAACTGCTGGTATCCCCATCGCCTAAGGGGCTACTCCTGATAGCTCAGCAAAAAAGCCACAGGTCCCACCCAACCTCCCAAAATGAATTTATTCTTTTTATAATAATTTAGGAATCATTTTTTTTCTGCATTATTTCTGTTGATTTTAATTGTTCATTTTTAGATAGTTTGTAAGTTCTTCCTGTTGCTGTTACAGGCTCAACAATGCTCAATATGTGATCTAATGGCAATACTAATACATCTGGTTTTCTTGGATATTTAAATGAATTTGCTGGTCCTTCTGGTTCTAGGAATGTTATTTTAACAGTCATTTTCTCAACATTGGTATCCAATACACACCCTAAGTACCATTTGTCATCATACTTAGCAGTGACAAATCCTTTTACATCCTCCAATAATATTGCCTCTGTATAGGATATTTTCACTTTCTTGAATTCTGATGCAGATGATATTGTTTTCACTCTTAGTTCATTTTCATTAACTGGCTCAAAACTGTGTAATTTTTGGGTACCAATTATTGCAGAGGCCTGGTCAAATCTTTCTTGCAAATAATTTTTTTCTTCAATGTATTCACTATTTGGGACATATGAAAATTTGATTCCCTTAATGTGTCTTTCAGCAAAATCAAAGAGCTGTTGAGGAGTCATTATCTGATCATTATATGCTCTTTGCAGGCTAGCTTTTGCTGCTAGTCTTTTTACTGTGCCCCCTACACCATCGCATGGTCCTTTTCCATTAGATGTAGCAAAGAAATGCCATTCTGCTTCCAATCCAAAATCTGATTTATGGTGACATAAATTAATAAAGTTTTTAAAAATTTTATATTGTGACGCAGCTCCATCAGAAAAATATATAATTTTTGTTATTGGGAATTTGAGTTCTTTTTTAAAAAAATTCAATAAGTTTTTTTTTAAATAAATGGACTGCAACAGTGTCATGCTTCAAGCAGTTTGAAATCACAACAAAACTTATGTGTTGTGTTTCCCCAGCTTCTTTGTAGTAGGAAAGAAAGGGATGTAATGTAGCTTGGGAGTTATTCCAGTGGTACCCTTGTGCTGCATCCTGAAGAAGGAATGAGTAATTTTCAGCAAAATCGCATACTACTAAGATTTCACCATCTTTTAGTTCTTCTTTTTTAGTTGAACAAAATTGTGCCTGCTTTTTTGCTATGAAATCATGTTTTTTTAAATTGAGAAGACTTAAGGTAAAAGTGTCTATAAATTCTTCAGTTGTTCTTGAAACAAGCTCTAAAGTTGAGCGATCAGTTGAGAGCCACTGCTTGTAATTTACCTCATCAATCATATTGTCATCCAAAATTTTAGTAACATATAGTTTTAGTTTGTCTATTTTAGAAAAACATTCTGAGCATTCATCAAAATAGCACTCATAAGTTGGAGGGTCACATGTAATGAATGATAGACATGTTTTGTAATCATCTAAATGCAGGTCACTGTCTTTTGTCAACTGTGGTAGCCTTGTACCAATAATCATCAGTTTAACATTTTGATGATGTGTGCAAACACACACACTGTGAGTTCCTGCACCACCAGCTAATACACACTCGTTGGGTCTCAGCTCAGCAAATTTTGAAAAGCCAATCTTAGTGTCTGGGTATTTTGTTTTAAATAAATGATAAATTTCTTTTAAATTTCCCAAAATTAAGTATTTTTTTTCATGAGTTTTCTGTCCATCTTTTCTAACACTCTTGAAATTTTTTTTTCCTGGCATAATTCTGCTTACTTCTTCATTTTTATAAAAGTCTTCTACTACTTTAATTGTTTCTGATGGAAATGTACCTTTTCTTTTGCTTGGCAATGACATTATTCCTTCTTCCATTGCTAGTTTTTAGCTTGTCTGGCCATGTAATTAGTAACATTAAATTCAGATTTAATTTTGGATAAGCTCCAGCTTTTTGGCAAAACAGTTAAGATTTGCAGCTGCTCAGACCTTTTACTAGTAGTTTGAAATTTCTCCTTCAGTTGATTTATCATTTCTTCACCATCTTTACTTGATTCTGTTCTAGAAGACTCTGGGTCTTGATCCAAGGGTAATGGATATTTTGTTGCAGAGCCTACAGTTCTGAGTTTACTTGAAATGGATTTTTGAATTTTATTCATTTTATCTGAACTATATTTTTTTACTACATCCATTTTAAATTTCTTGACTGGTGACTCTCCAATAGCTATTAAATGATTTATTTATTTCAGTTAATGCTTCTTGTGATTCTTCCTGTTCAGTAATTGGCTCAATTTCCATTCTTTCTTCTGAAAGGCTTGGATTCGTATTTTGAGATGAAGAACTATCATCATCAGCTATCTTTTTTCTGCAGTTATCACAGATTTTTTGGTCCTTAAAATTTTTTAATTTTGGATATTCTCTTATTAAGTCTTCTGAAATTAGTCTCAGATTTTTCTTTATTAATTTTTTGTGACCTTTGTAAGGATCGCAGCAATACTTAATATTTAAAAAATGCTTTCTCTTCTCATCCATAATAATTTGTTAAAATACAAATAATTGGTAATGCAAATTATTAATTACTTTTTTATCTAAATATTAAACTTTCTGAAAAAAAAAGAAAAATTTTTAAATTAGCTTTCATAGTTTATAAAGTAACACCTAATAGGTAAAATTTATAACATAAAAATAGGTAAAAATTGGCATACCAATGGTTACAAAATTGATCATAACTCCTGATATAATGAAAAACCCAGAATGAAATTTATCTTATATTGTAGTCTAAAGACATATATATTTATAAAAAAAATTACACAATAATTTATTGATACCAATATATTTATTTAAAGGTCAAAGGGGGAGAATCCGGGCTCGGCGCCAAGCACCGAATCCGAATCCGCCCTGATGCAAGGTCCTCCCCAAACGGCTGTGGTTTCCGAAGCAGTACAAGGAGGGGAGGGATCTTCTCCGACCGGTGCCCCCACGACTACCAGGACCTTCTCCATTTCAGAGAATGACCTGGCTGAGGCCAGTCCATCTGGCCTGGGGGCTTCTTCCGGCGGAGGTGAGAAGCAGGTTCATTCCCCGCCCTCCTCTCCAAAAAAGAAACAGAAAAAGACTCAGGGCTCCTCTCCATCCGCGGGGGCTGCGGGGACGGATGGGTCTGCTGCCACTTTGGCAAGCGACCAAGCCAAGATCGGCACATCCGCCCCCTCTGCCATCCTGGTTGCAGAGCCCCTGACTAAGAACAAAAGTGCACAGGGCGGAGCCTCGATGACATCGGGGCCCCTCATTCAGAGGTTACCTGGCGTTTTTGAGCCCGCTGGCTTCAAACGCTTCCTCGTTATTCGCTCCACTGATGGCACCATGTTGTCCAAGGGCAACATGATCCATCAGAGGAGAGGATTAGCTAGTGCAATTGGTAGAGAGCCGAAGGTGAGCCGTTTCTCGGATGGCAGCCTTCTGGCGAATGCGGCGAATCCCGCCGAGGCGGCCAGGATAAGTGCTCTTCGGACACTTCATGGCACCCCGGTGAGTGTTACGCCGCACTCTACCATGAACTTTGTGAAAGGAGTAGTTTATGTGAGGGAACTCGTTGACTACTCCATTGAGGCCATGACCCTAGAGCTGGCCGACCATTGGGCGGTCAAGGTCGAACATGTGATGAGAAAACAGTGAGGGGCCTCGAGACCCACCCCTACACTCTTCGTCACGTTCGACTGTGACAAGCTCCCTGAGTCGGTTGGTGCCATTTGGTACCGCTACCGCGTGAAGGCATTCGTGCCACTTCCGCGGCGGTGCTATTACTGTCACCGCGTCGGCCATATGAATCGCTCATGTAGACATGCAAAGTCGGGGTCACCCGAAGTCTGTGTAAATTGCTCCAAGGTCGCACACGATAAGTCCAAATCGTGTGTGGCCAAGTGTGTCAATTGTGGAGAGCCGCACCCTGCTTCTTCGAAGCAATGTGGTGCATATCTCCTTGAGAAAGAAATCCTAGCCGTTTAGGCCCAGGATTGACTCTCATTCCGCGAGGCTAAGGACTTGGTCCTGGTATGCCCGGCTCTGCCTAGGATGTCATTTGCCTCAATAGTTAGAAAGGCACCCTCTGCTCCTGGCCCATCCAGGCCAACGAGCACGGTTGTTTCCCCACCCATTCGGAGCCCTTCTGCGGGCTCTACCCAACCTGGGCGCTCCCCTGGTAAAGCTGGTGGCAAAAAGGGTTCATACCCAGCCCTGGCTAAAACCAGGGCTCCTCCCGCTTTCCCCAGCGTGACTGTCTCCCGTAAGGCGAAACGGCCACGCGCCTCCACCGAGTCGTTAGACTCACAGGAGGCAACACCCCAGAAGATGGTCGCTAGGCCATCTTCCGGGGTTCCTAAAGCTGTCCCCCGAAAGGAGGACAGCAACAAAGGAGCTTCGGCTCCTTCGACCACGCCCCGAGTTGTGGCGAGTGGCTCGGAGACGGTGGTTCCTCGAAAAGAGTGCCCTTCGCCTCCAAAGCCGCAACACCCACCTAAGGTTTCGAGGCGGAGGGAGGAAAAGACTCGCATGTCAAGCATAACCTCCCCCAATGAGTCCTCGAAGGCGACAGCGCTTTGTCCGGCCAACAGCACCCGGGGTTCTTCCCCCGGGAAGCGTATGGCCATTCCCATGAGGGTCTTCAGTTCGAGGAGGGCCCCCGCGTCTCCTCCGAGCTAGGCCTGGAGGGCATATTCCTTCAATGGAATTGCCGTGGACTCCGGGGCCAACTGGGAGGAGCTGCGGAGGCTCGTCTCGTTCCGTTCCCCGTTAGCTATCTTTTTGCAGGAGACCATGCTAGGCGTGTGCCCCCTGCCCGCCCTCCTGGGGTATAAGGGTCTTGCGACCCCACCACCGCGGGATGGCCAAGCTGGGGGATGCGCAGTTTACACCCGGCATGATGTCTCCATTCTTCCTTTCTCTTTAGATACCCCCTTCCAGGCAGTGGCTGTGCAGGTGCACCTGGATGGGAGGTATACTATCATTTCTGCGTACATTCCACCGTTAGCTGACTTCGACGCGGGGGACTTCCGCCGCGTCGTGGCACGGTTGCCGAGGCTCTATCTCTTGCTTGGAGATCTGAACGGCAGGCATCCTCTCTGGGGAGATTACTCCATAATTTTAGGGGACAAGTCCTTGCTGATCTAATCGAAGAGCTTGAGATGGGTGTCCTAAACGTGGATGAGTTTACGCATCACTGTCCGAGAACCGCTTCATTTTCTTGCCTTGACCTATCTTTGTGCTCTTCGGATGCACAGCCTGATTTTGATTGGGGGGTGGTCGATGACCTCCATGGTAGTGATCACTTTCCCATTCAAATATCATTTTCAGGGCAACTGCCATCTGAGAGACCACCTCGGTTCTGCGTACGGTTGGGGGGAGCCCTCTCCGGCCCAAAGGAGCAGGAAGAGGGTGTCCCGCAGGGAAGTGTCCTTAGTGTCACACTCTTTGCCCTGAGCATCAACGGCTTCACCTCGGTGCTTTTGGAAGATGTTCTCGCTACGCTCTACGTGGACGACCTTTCGATCTCTTTTGGTGCGGCCCAGATGCCAACTCTGGAGCATCGACTCCAACAGGCATTGAACCGCGTCTCTCGCTATGCCGAAGCGCACAGGCTTCGGTTTTCTTTGGCCAAGACTTAGGTTGGTGCACTTCTTCCGCCATCCACGGCTTCACCCCGACCCCGATTTGTTTCTTATTGGGGTGCGCCTGGATGTGGTTGAGTCGCACCGTTTCCTTGGTCTTGTATTCGACCAACGCCTCACCTGGGAGGCTCATATTCACAGCCTTAGGGTCTCTTGTACCCGCGCCATGGACATTCTCCGTTCCGTGACGTTCAGATGCAGTTTTGCAGATGGATGCTCTTCGAGCAAATAGACCAGCCTGTAAAAAAACAACAGAAAACATTCAGACCCTCACCTTTACAGCCACAGAATAGCCACCAAGTAGCCCTAACAGAACCTCTTCCCAAGAATGATGCTTCTCCTCCCTCTCAAATTATCAGAGAAGCTCCTGCTTCACCGAAACTAAGATGCAAGAGGACTCGCCGTTCCTCAGATTCTCCTACATCAACATCAAACCAACCATTGCCATGCCCTGAAGAAATGGATGCTGATTCCGAGGAAGTTTGTGTGGTGTGCATCTCACCTTTAGACATCCACCCTCCTCCCACTGAATCTGCCTTGACTCCATCTATCAAAACAAGTTGGTCTACTACACCCTCAGCACCAGCAATTTCAGAAAAAACTATAGAGATGGTCACAGATTTAACATTGGCTGTGACCCCCTTGGAGGAGGAGAAACACCCTTCTGGGCTCCCCTTACCAACCACAGCTGACCCAACAACCAGTCCTCAGAATGACTCTGTACCATCCCTTTCGACACCACTAACCAGCATTACAGAGGACTCAATATCTTCAGAGGCACCTTTGCCAACAAAACCAACTGATACTACAGAGGACCCACTACTTTCAGAGGCATCTTTGCCAGCAAAACTAACCAGTACTACAGAGGAGGACCCAATATCTTCAGAGGCATCTTTACCAGCAAAAACCGCCTTGTCATATGCACAGCTGACAGATGGTTCTTTGCCCACTAATAAAAGTACCATCCCTAAAACCCTAAAGCTACCAATGCCTCAAGTACTAATAACATCCAGAAACCTAAAAGGCGCAAAACCCCAGTTACCTTTACCAGGTACAAAGAAAAACAATTACTCTTAAAAGATGAATATGCCCCCAATTATACATAGGAATTTACAAGGAATCTTCCCCAAATGGGAAGAACTCAAAACACCAACCATTTATACACTGTCTGCTCACTGTACCTCCCGCCAAGTGAAGGAGTAGTTGTCTCAAATCTGGCTAACAAATTATCCAATCTCATCACCCAACTCCCTACCCCATTCCTACTGGGTGGAGACCTTAATTCAAGGCATAAACTTTAGGGAGACTATGATAACAACCCCAAGGGAAACATGATCGTGAGATGTATAGAGACCATGGATGTGTCATTTTTTAATGATAACACTCCAACATCTTTTCATGTCCAGACTAATAGCTTTGCCTGTGTAGATCTATCACTTTGCTCATCAGACTGTAGAGCAGATTACAGCTGGTCGGTGGATCCTGACCTGAGAGGAAGCGATCACTACCCAATTGTACTGACCTCATGCTTGACTGCCCCCCCCCCTCCCCCACCGAGTAATAGGTGGAACACTAAGAAAGCCAACTGGCCAAAATTTAAACACCTCTCCCATCATTCTGGACACTTCCCTCAGGGTGACATTGACATGATCTTGGAGAACTTCCATGACCATGTCAACCAGGCGGCAAATTCATCTATGCCCCTCTCCAAAATTGCTTCCCACAAGACCCATCTCCTTTTTGGTCTGAGGAATGCAGCAAAGCAGTGACAGAATGCAAACAAGCTTGTTGTCGCCACCGCCGGAACCCTACTACTACCAATAAGTATGCCCATAACTGAGCCAGGGCAGTGTGACAGAACAAGTGGCTTCTCTGCCCCCAATATAGTTGAAGCAGGTGAGCTTTTGGGAGACATATTGAAAATTTCAAATGTCCTGGCAAAGACATTTGCTGACATCTCTAGCCCCAACAATTACTCCATAGAATTCCAACGTGTCAGGAAAATGCAAGAACAGTGCATACTGAACTTCATGGATCCTTGTATGGATAATCAACCATATAACAAGCTCTTTTCCATCCATGAACTTCAAAGTACTCTTAAGAAATGTAGATCTACCGCACCTGGCCCAGATGGTATCTCTTATGATATGATCAGGAATATGCATTCAACACTCATATCACACCTTCTTGATATATTTAACTATATCTGGATTAAGGGCTCTATCCCTTCTTATTGGAGTGAAGCAATTATACTTCCCTTTCGTAAACTAGGAAAGGATGGGACACTTCCGACCCACTATCGCCCAATTGCCCGTACTTGCTTCCCATGCAAACTTTTCGAAAGAATGATGAATGCCAGGCTGGTATGGCTTCTGGAGAGAAATAACCTTATTTCTCCCTCACAAGCAGGTTTTAGGAAAAAGCAATGCACCACAGACCCGCTGGTCAGGATGGAGGATTGCATCCGACAAGCTTTCTCAAAAAGACAGCACTCCACCGCTGTATTTTTTGATGTAGAAAAAGCCTATGATACCACTTGGAGGTGTGGTATCTTGAAGAAACTGCATGACTGGGGTATCAAGGGTCACCTCCCCAGATTCATACAAAAATTTCTTGCTAGACGTGCATTCTGAGTGAGAGTCAGGAAATGTCATGTCGGACGCAGTTGAGCAGATAGAGGGCATACCACAGGGAAGTGTTTTGAGTGTCACCTGCTTCTTGGTGGCCATCAACAGTATCATAAATGACCTTCCAGCAGAGACAATATCAACTCTCTATGTGGATGACTTGGCAATTGTCTCAACATCACCTCGGCTGCCCTTTGTCACCCCAAAATTGCAACAGGCCATTAATATCATTGCCAAGAATGCTACCGCAAAAGGCTTCTGACTATCATCCTCAAAAACAAAAGTAGTTCACTTCTACAACTTCAGGCGAGTTGAGTGGGAACAGCCAACCCTATTTCTATATGACTCCCCCATCTCATTTGAGCCCCACTTCAAATTTCTAGGGGTTATCTTTGACTCAAAGCTCTCTTGGGTCCCCCATATAACTGCTTTGAAAAAATCCTGCCTGAAGAGAATGGACATTCTAAAACTCTTATCACATGTTTCGTGGGGAAGTGACTGCCATACCCTGTGGCTATTGTATACAGCCTTGATCCAGTCTAAGCTGGACTATGAGTCACAGGTGTACTCTTCAGCATCACCCTCAAACTTGGATAAACTCAATTCCATCAGGAACCAGGGCGTGCGTTTAGCTTTGGGAGCAATCAAGTCCTCCCCAATACCTAGTCTTTATGCAGAGAGTGGGGTTCTCCCACTACCCTTTCGCCACTTTAACCTTAACCTGCAGTACCTCTTCAGACTGCAACAACTTCCCCAATCACCTGTATATGAGTGCACCTACAATATTCACTCGGTAGCATCATATGACAGGTTCCCTTCACTGACTCGCCCATTTGCCCTGCGCATGACTGAAGATACGGGTGAACTGAGGGAACTTTCAGTAATCCCATATCAGATCCCAAAAGTACCCCCATGGCTTTTACCACCAGTGAGGGTCTGCAAGGTATTGGCAGAGGAACTGAAGACCAAGTTCCTACCGTCCATTCTACGATGCCTCTTCCATGAACATACTGTGTGCCACAAACCAAGCACCTTTATATACACAGACGGATTGAAATCCCCTGACAGGGTAGGAGCCTCTGCTATCCTCCCCTTCCATCATGTGTCTGTGTGCCTGCCTAGTGCAGCCTCTATCTTCACGGCTGAGCTTGTTGTGATACTGGCTGCACTATACTATCGCTTCTTCACTCTCAGGATCATATATGATATTCTCCAATTCCCTCAGCTCTTTAGAAGCCTTAGCCAATCCATTCCCAGATCACCCATTGGTTTCAAAGATACAGAAGTGGCTTTTTTTTATGTCATCACTCCACAAAATCTTATTTTGCTGGGTACCTAGCCACATAGGTATAAAAGGGAATGAGAGAGCAGACACTGTTGCCAAGACAGCAACATCTCTAGGAACCACCACCCCTGCCCCTCTTCCTTTCCGAGATACTGTGCCACATATCCATGAATATGTGGTCAACCAGTGGCAGAGGACATGGGATGAACTCCCCTCAACCAAACTGCATACCATCAAACAGTCAGTTCGCCCTTGGCCAATCACTACTAGAACCCGTACTCAGGATGTTATCCTATGGCGGCTGAGAATTGGGCATTGTCGCCTAACACATGGCTTTCTAATGGAAAGCCTTCAACAGCCTCCAATGTGCACTCACCTTGGAGTACCAATGTCCGTACTCCACCTATTTACCGAATGCACACGCTTCCAAACCCTAAGGCAAAGACTTTTCCCTTTTATTTGCCAAGGGATGCGTTCTCAGCCGGCCCTGAGAAGTATCCTTTCTGAGCACGAGAACACCTTTAATATGAACAAAGTGCTAAAATTTTTATCAGAAGCGAATCTACTAAAGGAAATTTAGTATTTTATCATTTTTAGAATGAGATAGACATGTCTTATTACTTTATTTTGATTTTACTATATTTTAGAGACATTTATTTTTCTATAATTTTACTCCCTTTTATTTTCTACGATTTTACTCACTTTTATCCTAGATTTGTAACCATAGTCTACATTGTTTAATGAATATTTGAAATTTTAACGAACCCTTTTTGAAAATGGCTGCGAGTTTGTCCATTTGGACCAACGCAGCATTCGCCTTTTATGTGCCATTCATTCATTATGTCCATCGGAAGATGCTGGAGAAAGTGGTCCAACCAAGTTGATGGCAATGCGAGCAAATGGTTAAGTGATGATGGGCATGGGCTGTAGTGGGACTGGTCGTACTCGTCCTTTCGTTGAAAAGCGTTGACACTTGTTGCAGGGACGACAGAAGGCTCTGATATTGGTTCTCATGCAGGCCAATAAAACTTCTGTGACCTTTAGTTAGTCTTCCTATGTGAAAAATGGCCAGCCAAGGGGCTCTCAATAGCAACAGAAAGGTTAATAGGGTGACAATCATTGGTAGCAACCAGGGTTGACTTGCCCACCTTATCGGGATGATTAGATGTCAAATATTTCCAGTAGAGGAGGCCGCCAACCATGACGAATTGATAGCTAGATCCGCTCCTCACTTGGTCAATTTCTCCCGAGGCAGCTTTAGCTCTAGCGGCAGAGAGCATTTCACAAGAAGTCTGAAGGCAACTGAAGTCATCAGGCATCACAGGGACCGGAGAACAGGCAGAGCTATGGGATGAATGCACTTCATTTTACCTGCTCTGGTCTGAACTGTACATACTTGATGGGGTTCTGGTTTCAGAGAAATGTCCATGGTGGAAGCAGAAGAATCTCTCAGCAGAGTAAAGTTGGCCGTGGTAAGGGCAAAGCATTCCATGCTGGACGTTGAATGGCAAAGTCCAGGTGGGAAAGGACAACCTTGTCATCAGTCGAGGAAGGCAAGCATTCAGTGACATTAGGATCTCTAACTCCTGGAATATTACCAACTAAGACACTGGCAAATTTAATTGGAGCTCTGATAACGCCCGTCCAGCCTTCGGAATATGGGCATCGAAGGTAGCAAGACAAGAGGAAATGCATCCACTCACCCCAAGTAGTTGGCAACAAAGACTTTTCTGCAGTTGGAGACATCAGCATCGGGTAACACATCTTCTGAAACAACCACACATGAGCAACCTGTCTCTCTAATGATGGTGGACACCCAAGCCCTTTTAATGGTACCAGAGGCTGCAAAATGTGGGACACTTTGGTCGGACAGGCAAAATCCCACCTTAGATGGCTGCTCAGTGGATGTGCCAGCCTTGAAAGTGCTGGGATTCCTTGGGCTAGGAGGTGAATGTGCCCAACCTCTCCACAGCCATGTCACATCACAGATGATGAAGGGTTCTTTTGGCTGTTAGCAGAGTTAGGTGCTACTGTTGTTACTTTTGGAGATGGCTTGGATAGTTGAGTGAACTTCTTAGAGCTGGAACTGTAAGTTCGGGGAAACGTAGGGTGAGGTGAGGGCCAATTATCAGCTAGTTGAATAGCTTCAGCCAAAGCAGTGGGGCTCCGTTCCTTGATGAAAGCACGTAAATCTGGATGGAGGGAAGACAAGAACTGATTAAGGATCATAAACTTGTTTAACTCCCCAAAGGTGTTAACTATTCCAGAAGCTTCCAACCATGCCTGGAACAATCAGTCAGAGGGAAGGGAAGCTGTTGGAATGTTTTCCCTGTTGAAACTTTAGTGCTTTGGAACTCGACACAGTAACCTTTGGGAGTCTTGTTAAATCCTGTCAGTAAGGCTTTCTTCAATAAGTTGTAGTTCTTGGTGATATCAGCTGGCAGAGAAGTGTACATTTCAGCAGCTTTACCGGTAAGTAAACTTCCTAGCCTCACTGCATAACTCTCAGGGTTCACTTCGAGTAACTCTGCAACTCATTTGAAGCAGTTGAGGTAGGAGGTAATATCTTCCCCATCCTGCAATAGAGGGAGCTTAGGACAACTCACTGGATCATTAAACTGAGCAGAAGTAGACTCAATCTCCTTCTCTGCTTGAATCTGTGCTAGCTGGACCCTTCTGTGTTCTTCCTCCTTAACTTAAAGTTCAGCAAGTTGGAGCTTGTTTTGGCGTTCCTTCTCACGCTCCTCACATTTGAACGCTTGCTGTTGCAGAACATAGTGGCCAATCTTGTTCTCTGTTAGGACTAAGTCCACAGCTTGTTGTTGAGTTCTTTAATAGACATCTTAACTGAATAGGACAGAATACATAAATCAACAATTAAAAATTATGATAATGATCATAACCCAATATACCTTATATTTTAAAATAAATTTAAAGTTAACGCTGCAAGTAAAGAAGATAAAGAACACAATCAAAGTTAAATGAAGCACCTAGAAAGTTAATTCTGCCCCCCCAAAGTAAATGAAACAAGTTAAATAAATGACATACAATATAAAGTGGCAAACAAAACTAGTATGCAACAAAATATAGGCAAAAGCACAGCTGCGTAAACAGGCAGTCAACAAGCCTTAAAAGCACAAAAGGCTAATAATCCTAAGCAAACTAGGAATTCACTTCCCAGCCACAGGCAGTGAATGCGCATTCTAGGCGACTTACACGCCCAAGCAAATACCAACACCAATCCTGGCAGTTTTGCCACTTGGAAAGGCAAAATGAGGAACTAAGTTCTCTCGACCCCCAAAACAAGAAATAAATAGGTCCACAGGAAGGTGCTTAGATATCTGCAAGTGTATAATAATACAATGAATGATTCAAATGTATTAACTAAGTACAGTGCACAAAATAATTATATTAAATACAATGTAAACGTATCAAATACATACAGTACACAAACAGGTGCATTAAATATGTCGGGGGGGAATAAACCACCAATGACAACCCATTACGAAATAAGCATTGCTACTCTGGACAATCGGGACAAGGAACGGAATATACCCCTGTCTTACGTCCTTTATAAATAGCTGTGGGTCTCGATAACAAGAACCAAAGAATAGGGCATAAGATAAAAAGAAATATTCCAAATACCTATCACGGAAGTAGTGAAACAATACACGTATGGTGGTTGTCCTGGGATTTGAGAGAGTCGTACGAGCCCAAGCGTATTCCAACTTCTGGTGAGAGCAAGAGAGGTGAGTAAATCAGGATCTTGCAATCGGTGTGGCAGCATAGGAAATAGCGCCAGATGCTGGCAGGGGTGTAGATATTCGCCTACATGGCAAAATTCAACGGGCTTTCAGTTCATTGACCCGCACTCCAGTTGCTATGGTTTAAACTAGGTAGTAAGTTATTGATCTGTGCTTCCCAGGAGTTACAATGTAAGTTACAAATAGGTTGTAAAACATGTGGTTTGTTATCCTTACACCACCATCGGAACAAAAGTCTACTGGGAGTAGATTAAAACATTAACACAACATAACATAGACATTGTATTTAATATAATCCTTTTCTGCACTGTATTTATTTAATACATTTGAACCATTCATTGTATTATTATGCCCTTGCAGCTATCTCAGCACCTTCCTGTGGACCTATTTATTTCTTGTTTTGGGGCCGAGAGAACTTAATTCCTAGTTTTGCCTTTACAGTCTGTTATTTCATTGTGGAACATTATACAGGCCTGTTCTCATTATCTCATTGAGGGACATTAAACAGGCCTGTATTTGTTATCTCATTGAGAGATATTATACAGGCCTGTCTTTGTTAGCTCATTGAGGCACATTATACAGGCTTGTCCTTGTTTGCTCATTGAGGGAGATTATACAGGCCTCTCTTTTACCTACTAGTATTTATTTGTACTGCAATCCAGCTGTTTTCTCTGTGGCAATTCTAGGGTTTGTTGTCATTCTATCATTTCAATATCATTACTTTTAAAACCACTCACACAAAGTGGGGTTAGTACACTCCAGTGCCATTATCTACTGCATTCACCCCCCATTTATGCCTTTTTAACAGAGCCCCAAAGTGTTAATGTTGTTTGTTAGTTAATGAAGTTAACCTTTTTTAATAGTGATTTATTAACTTTTGTTAACTTTGAAAACTATTAACAGACTAATTAACTTTTTTTACATGTACCCTTCATTAACTTTAGTCCATTAACCTAAAAAATAATTGAAAGTACATCTGTATCTCATTCCAATTTCAGTGCATAAATTTTTGATGACTGTGCCAAGTCTGGAGGAAGACAGAGCAACCTTTTCAGGTTGTGTTTGGCAGTAAGGAGGAATCACTATGTGATAGTGCACCAGTGCACCTGTTTTAGTCTGTTTTGAAGTTAAAACAGAAAAATACATGTGGTCCAAAAATTTTTTTTTAATTATTATAGGGTCACGAAATCAGGCAAATTTCAAAAACACTTGCCAGGTGATCATCTTAGATTTTCTTCATTTTTGGATATGTTGATACATGTTATAAAAGAACTTGATGCGCAAAATTATAGCTCTATACCTCAAACAGTTCCGGAGATATGGCCCATGTAATTTTTTTGGCTTTTTAGAGACTAAGTTGATTTTTCAAAATTGCCAACTTTGAGGCCTCATAAAACATGCAGTTTGAAAGATATAGATAGGTGTGAAAAGTTCAGGTCCTACAGAATCAGTGCCATAGATTCCAAAAAAGCAATGAAAACCAGTCTATCTCTAACCACAAAGAGTTATAAGCTAGCAAAAACTGAAATATTGAACAAATCGTCACATCTGAACCAACTTCCGATTCAAAATATTCATATTTAGAATCAATACTAAAAGTTATAACTGATAGGATATGATGATACATGTCTTTCATTGTATTTTAAATACAATGAAAAACATATATCATCATATCCTATCAGTTATAACTTTTAGTATTGATTCTAAGTATGAATATTTTGAATTGGAAGTTGGTTCAGATGTGACGATTTGTTCAATATTTCTGGCCGTTGGACATGCATAGCAGCTGAGAAATAGTGTTTCAAATATAGTCAATTTTTATGATTTTTAGAAAATGACCTTGACCTTTTGGCCTTTTTGACCCCGTGGAAACCTGACCCCCTTCAAATCTTTTGTGCTTGAAGGGAAAGATCTATACACTAACCACTTGTTTGATGCACTTTTAGCAGGCATTGATGGTGAAATCAGCTGGCTGCTGCCTTCCGGCTCAAGTTTCGACTATGTGGTTGGAAAAGTATAACAAAACCCAGGTTGCCAAGGTGGGAAAAGCATGTAGAGTAAAGTCAAGGAGGCCTTGATGTTGCACATGTACCAATTGAGCAGTAATATTGGAAGCAACAGCAATGAAGGTGAAGAGTATGACTTCTTCACTGTCATTAGCCAGCAACAAGAGAGCAGCAACTGACACAGGATTATTAATTCATAATACTCTGACTTCCATTCTTGAGTTTTCATGAACCAGCAACACAAATATTTCCTTCATTTGTGGTAGAAAGATATGGCCTTCAGTTTTCAACTGTTAGGTACTACTGTACATCATTACCTAGTAGAATATTATAAGTAGTGATGCAAGTACAAAGCCCCTGCAAATATTTCACTATGAAAATTGAAGGCTTAATTATGAGGGTATGGATTAAGTGAGAACTAAGCATTTTGGCCAATTTCACTCAAACATACACTTTGTTCAAAGCAAATGGTATTTTAAAATGTTTAGACCCAATATTTGACATATTGTACATTTGATCTATATTGAATATCCCCTTTTAGCATATTTGCTACCTTTTAAGCACTTGAATTCTTTATCTCAGGTGATTCAACTGAATTTCGAGCTCATCTGAATACTGTACGGTCAGTTAGCTTTTCACCAGATGGATTACAACTTGTAACTGGCTCAGATGATAAGACAATAAAATTGTGGGCAATTCAAAGGCAAAAATTTATTGCATCTTTCTCTTCCCATAATAATTGGGTAAGTTTTCCATTTCATTATGGTTTTTATAATATTATTAGTATGGTAAGAAAGTCATATTAGCCCAAACTTTGAGGTTTATATTAATTATACAAAGAAAGCACCCCCCCCTCCCCCACGCATGTAAAACTTGTGGTTTAACCTTTCCTCTTTCAGAAATATTTAATAGTGAATTTTAAATTAATTTTACCCACAAAAATAGTGTGTCAGGTTGCTACCACTTGTTCCTTGTACTCAGGTCGGATTGTGGAATTATTGAGTTTTTTGAGGCAGTGGGCTATAAGTATTTTGGGTGTTGGTTGCATAGTCAGGGGCCCTAATAGAGGCAGACTCCCTCTTGCTCGTGAGTAGAGATGTGCTGATTCCAAAATATTTGCTGATTCCTATTCTTTCTAATTTTTACTTGCTGATGCCGATTCCGCCTTATTTTATTTTTAATGAATAATTTATTAGCTACTTTATAATTTCTATATATATTAGTCAATTGTTAAGCTATTGGAACTTATAAGCCAATAAACAAAGCAATGAAGTATTTTAATAATAATTTATTAATCAGTAATCACTGAGTTAATGGAATTTTATAACTTTTGAAGGTTTAAACTTTTAACATTGAATAAAAAATATATGTGGATTGGTCTTATTTAATTAGGCTTTGGTGGTTAGAGGACTTAAACAAGAATTGCAAAAATAATCTTTAATTTCACAACAAAACATATAATACAAATATTTACACTCTAAATATGGATTGGTCTTATTTAATTATTCTTTGATGGTTGGAGGACTTAAACAAGAATTGCAAAAATAATATTTAATTACACAACAAAACATATAATACAAATAATTACACTCTAGTTATTAATTAATTCAGCAATGGGAAAATTATCAATAATTACCAATAATTACTCATGCTGCAAGGGCTCAATACTCCGGGTACTAACCCAATAGGGTTTAGGGAGAAACTACAAATGGAATCCTAGCCTCAGGGGCACAATAATTCACTTTAGTTATCTGAGATTACTTGGGAGGAAACTACTTGATGAGTCTAAGTCAGGGGGCCATTGCACTGCCTCGATGAGCAAAGGAAAGATGTAAATATGTTACTATTATTTTGTGGTTGCCACAAGTAGACGCCCAGGAAAGATTATCCAAGTAGACACTCAAAAGGGGAAGATTCTTCTGTAAACGCTCATGGGGGAAAACTCCTTTGGGGCTGAGACTCTGTGCTTCTGCATGGGTCCTTCGATCCTGACACCATTGTTTCAAAATAAGATCCTGACTGTGGGCTAGTATGACACTGTATTCTATTGCTTGAAGATATGCGCTGTCAGTGGATGATTCCACAGACGCCTTAAAAGAGGCCGCCGAATACCTTCTGTATTTTCTAGGCTTGGCTCACTCAGGAGCAACGTAGAGACAGCACCACCATGACCTAGGGTCTTCTCAAAGGCGGAGGGTACGTCTTCAGGACTTCCTTGGGTGGATTCTGACTTCATGATTAATTTTGTGAAGGGGGAATTTATAGGCGTTTTCCGGAACTCGTATATTTGCTAATGGAAGCAATTAAGCCCTGCCCTACCACCTCTCCGTTTATACCTCAGCAGCAAGGTTTGGATGGTCCACTGAGCCGAAGAAATTCTTGGCTAATCTTGCCATAAGTTTGCTGATCAATCTCTTTCTTTGACAATGGACTCATAGAATTTATTGCATTCCCTTTCATATTAGGATATAATTCAATGAATATATCAAACAACAAAAAAAATATATCAATTTCTCTGTGATTTAATAAAAACTTAAGAGTTAAAAGTCTACACTTTTAGACATTTATATAATAAGTTTCCATATATCACTATTTACCTAACACTTTTAAATATTCAAAATTTATTTGTTTAGCACTTTAGCTATTACATTTCCTTTCTTATTGGAATATTTTAATTTTTCAACTAGCTACAAAAACAAAAAAATACACAATGATTCTATTTTCACTGATTCACAAGTTTCATCTTTTATGAATTTACAAACAATTTTCCACATTAACACTAGCTATTTAGTATTAAAAACTAAAAACTAGCTATTTAGTATTAAAAACTAAAAATGCGTAAATTGAAGTTCAATAACATCAATTTTTCTCCAGTTTTTGGAGTAAGCTGGTTATGTTGTGGCGAGAAGATATTGCCACCAATGCTGAAAAGTCTCACTCTCAATTGATATTGGTGGAGATGAAAGCATTTTATATGCAACTCTTCCAAGTTCAGGAAATACATTTATCTTTGTTTTCCACCTAAGTATTGGATCTACATCTCGTGGTTCCAATTGTAGTGAGCAATATGTTTCAAGTTCATTTCTCAGTACATATGAACTTGAAGATGAACAAGATTGGTGGCCAAGTTTCTTCTTGTCTCCCGTTTTATTTGTGGCATTTGACTGCTGATGCTATTAAATCAACTACTACCCAGATAATGTTAATGTTCCACTCTCAGGCTCAAATCTTGAGTGTGACTGCTGTCTCGGTTTTAGTATATGAGTCTTGAATCTCTTCCCTCAAAGGTCAAAATACAAATTACACTGTTATTAGAAAAAATCATATTGTTAAGTATAGTTTTTAGTAATTATAACTATGAATTATGTGTAATTCACTTTCAAGCATTCCTGTAAGCTTAAACTAATCTGACCACAAATAAATAATAAAGATGCAGTGACACAAAGTATGTTGTCTGGAATTCAGCTACCCAAACAGTAAATAAAAGTAAAACTGATGAAAAAGTGGCAATGAATCTGTAAATTTTTGCCGGTGCCAATGCTAAAAAAATTGGCCAATTCTTGCCAGTGCCGATGCCGATTAGTCGGCATATCTCGACTCCTAAGTGTACCTTTTCCCCTGTTCTTTAGTCCTGATTGGTTTTTGCCTTTTTATGTTGTTTGTTTGTTTTTGTCTTAAAATTATTTCAGCTTATTTGTTGGCAAAAATATAATTTAAAGGTGGGATTTCAGACAGTTAACTATTTTGAACTATATCAGTGTTTATATTGGCAGTGGGAACACATGTCTGTGTTGGTTAGCTTGGTGCAGTATTTGTATGTGCTTAGTTTTAAGTGTTGAGGTGGGGTCTTTCCTGTGTTCATATGTTGCTTAGTGAGGATGAGGTGGTGGTTAAATTGGACCCAGAGATTGTATTCCCTGATGGAGGGATAAGAGAATTCACTCATAAAACTTTGAAGTTTTATTAGCTGATGTTTTGCTCATCTTGAGCTTCTTCAGGGCAATGAAATTTTGAAATGAAATGAAAGAGTAGGAGAAAAAGATACAGATTGCCGAGCCCCCACCTCCACTCTGTCCTCCTTTGTACCAGGGCAAGGGCTCGTGGCTACTTCCCATTTGTTCTTGAAACTCCTTCCCTGACACTGTTGGTATGTCCCAAGGGAGAGAGTTTTAGAGGGGATAGAGTGGGAGTAAAGAAAAGTCAATGATTGACAGCTGGAAGTAAAGTGGGAGACAACAGTTCACCTAGATGATCGATGGACCTACACTAATATGGGATCCAAACCATTGTTTTATGGTTTTCCCCTATTTTCTTTTGTCATATGCTGTCCCTGTCACATTTGTCTTATGTTTGGCCCAATAAGTCAATTCTGCTAAAATAATAGAGAAAAATAGAAGGAAGTGTAAGATTTGTTCGGAGTGGCAAGTTTGTGTGGAGGTTGCACTAATCTGGCACCTAGGCTGTATGTAGAGTTAATAAAGTTCAGAATAAGTATTAAGGGTAAAATGTTTTTGTTTTATGTGTGATATGTTTAGGCATTTGAATGGTTGTTAGCATTTTTATCTATTATTACTGGCAAGCAATAGTTCTCTGATTTTCTTTCTCATCTTTAATGGTGTTTATTTTGATTGTTTTTAAGTACTCTTTTTCAGTTCATGTTTTGTTTTAACATTGATTTCTTTCTTTCTATTTGTTCTATGATTTCTCTCTGCTTAAGTTTGGATATTGAGGTATAAATAGTCGTTGGGTTGTCCTTGCAAGGTGTTGGTGCATTATGGTAAAGGAGTTAAGCTGTGCAGAAAGCCAGTCCTGGTTACCCAATGGGCAATTATTGCCATGTTTCACTCGCTTTTTTACTTTTGTCATCAACCTGTTTGATTGCTCTTGCTTCTGGCCAGTTAATTGCATAGTCACCCTCAGCATTGTTCAGTAAGGGCATTGGAGAACTATCCATTTGTAATGTTCTGAGGGAAATTCTGAGGTATTGATACCTCAAGAATCATTATTTTTTTTACTGATTGTTTCATTGTGTGGCACAGGTCTCTCAAATTGATTTAGTTATGTTGAACTTAGCACATATATGTAAACTCCCATTATAATTCAGTCTCATTACCCTGAAGAAGCTTGAGATGAGCAAAATGTCAGCTAATAAAACTTTTGTGTGTTATGTGTGGTTTCTCCTATCCTTCTATAACTATTGTTGCAAGACATCACATAGATTCTATGCCTTGCAATTTTAGTGTGTCTAGATTGTTTTTGTGGGTGGTGCGAGCATGCTAAGATGTCTGTTTCAAAGGATTAAGTAACATTTTTCATAGAAAACATTCACAATTGAGATGCCAATAAATGTGCAAAATGGTAGATTTAATGGCTCCTCTGCATAAAAAAATGAGGGAAATTCCAGATGAAAGGAGGTTCATGACAAAATCACACTTTGCATCTATTGTGATGATATTAGTGTAGGAATTTCAGCAGTGGAATTTTTTTTAATACATTTTGTCTAAAACATCAAAGTCAATGGAAAATATTACTTGAATTACCTACTTAGTAACATGATAGTTGAAATGAATACACTGGTCAAAATGGCTATTATGTACTACTTCCTCTTTAGTGGCTTACCTGAAATATTGAGTTCCTGAGTTGTTACAACTTCAAATGTGGCCCCCAAACAGTCCTGACTTTAATCCTTTGGACTATAAGACATGGGCAACTTTGTCAACAAAAAGTATGCAAAAATGTGGAACTCAAAGAGCATTCCTTTAGAATGAAACAACTTTCCCATTTGGAAAATTGATGATGCTATCACTAAATTTCAAGAAAGAGTTAAGAAATGAATTGAAGTAAGAGGAAGTCATATTGAACAATTCTCCAAAGAGTAAATCATTTTCCATTTTATGTTTTTGATAACTGTATAGTTTTAGTTTTAAATTCTTTGTATCTTGAAAATATTATTGATATAATAGCTATATATTAGCTAAAATATTATATGTTGGGGTCTTTGCCCCCCGCATCAAATCTCCCACATGTACCCTTGGAAAAAAGGATACATGAAGGCTTTTTTGCCTCAGGTTAAACACGAAGCACTTGAGGTAGCATCTCTACAAGCTGTGGATGAGTGAACAAATTCAGCCTTCCTTGTATGAGATCATTCCAAGGGTATTCCTCCAAGAGAGCCATGCATATAATGACCAAAATTATGCAAATTATGCAAAGGATACAGAAAGAATAAGTCTGTCCTTCATTTGTGGCTGCATTCCACCACAAATTTCCCAACTTGTATGACATTTCCTGAATCTTTTTGTTTGTAATCTCTCTCAATGGAACTCTAAACAACTAACTAATGTATTAGCTCATCTCTAGTGCGAAATAAACTGGAAAAATATCTGAAATTCCCAACTGAATTCTGAGTAATGTATGTAAGCAAAGTTTTAATATTCTTTATACAAAAGAATTAAAACCATTTTTTGTATTTTAATTGCAAGCCCGCTAGGGTAGTGGTATTGTACAACCTTTCCATGCCTAGAAACTTTGCATACTAAGTTCACCCAGTTTCACTCAGCTGTCAGATCCTGAGGTTGTTTACACCCAACAAATGTATGGCAATCTCAAAATATAATAAAAATTAAAATGTTGACTTTTTGGTTGTAAGATCATAATCTGCTTTGGGATAAACTGTTGTGTATGATGATGGGGTTTCAGGCAAGGATGTTTGGGAGGAATAGGTTGAAGAGGGTGAGATTCCCATGTGTAAATGTATTCATTTCATTACTATTTGCTTTGATGTATCACTTGTGCTTGTTGACTTGTAAGGAAGTTGTTTAGCCTTATTTTTAATTGGAATTGTATGCGTTTAGTATTTTGTTGATGAGGGTGTGTCTAGGGTGGTGTGTATTGGTTGAAGCCTTCTTGTATGAGGTGGCTGATGTAGGCAAATACTGTACTTGTTAATGGGGGAGGTGGGAAACCATGTTTTAGGAGGTATCTACTAGGATGTGTCAGTTGATTTAGTTTTGAACTAGATTTTCCATGATTTTGGAAGGGGGTGCAGAGTAGGTAGATAAGGTGTTATGTGTCTGGTCTTTTGCAAGCAGTATTTTACCAGTATATTTTTGATTTATAGGTGGACTATAATACTGCATCATGATATAGTATCATGGAGACCCTCCATTCTATTGGAGAGAGGGGGTTGCTTCCCATTTTTTTCTGATTTTTATATTATTTTGTAGGACATGAGATTTGTGTCCCACAGGGAAGTGCCCTCAGCATCCTTTTCTGTCGGGGGCATCAACATTATCACATTGGTGCTACTGGGAAGATGGTTTTGCATACTCTATCTAGACAAGTAGGCTTTTTTCCGATTCTTCAGGTGTCAACCTTGAACTACCAACCCCAGAGGGCTCTGAGTCACATCTTTCATTTTGCTGACACACACAGGTTTCAGTCTGGTCAAGACAAAGGTTGTGCAATTTTGGCACTGTTTTTGGCATCCCCTTTACCAGTGACTGTTCCTAGATGTAACCTTGCTTGATATGGTAGACTCAACATCCAGTCCTTGGTCTTGTATTCAACAGCCGCCTAACCTAAGGAGGTGCACAGTCACAGCGTAAGGATCTCTTATACCTGTCCCATGGAAATTCTCTGCTCTGTGGCATTCAACTTATGGGGTGCTATTAAAACTTCTCTTTTACCATTACTTTCTTCATTCAAAACTTGACTATGAGTGTGGTATCTACTCTACATCTGCACGTTTATCAGAGAGAGTGGAGTTGATCCATCATACTGGTCTCCATTTGGTGACTGGTGTCTTCTGCACTTGTCAATGCAGGCTTGATGCCACTCGTGTTACATCAGTGTACATGATGTGCTTTCTATGTGCTGATTCAGTGACAACCCTATTCACTAATGGCTCAATGAGTGCATTGATGAGGATTCTAGACTCTTTACAAATCAAGCAACTGGACACTTCATGGCTCTTCCCCACACTGACTGCATGGCAAGGATCAGGTAAGGCCTTCATGGTAAAGAAGATTGGATATAATGGTGAGGAATTTAAATCTGCTTGCCATTGCACTGCAACCTTTCCCATGGCCCCCTTCTCCAATGCATGACTGGGGTATCAAACAATTACTGCTATTTCTGAATTAGACAGGGCAGAGCGCAATGGAGTAAATCACTTCCATGAACCTTTCTGCGAAGACTTCAGACACTGGTGGCTCAGCAAAGGAAAGCTGATAGGAAAGTGCTTGCTTCCATGAAGGTCCTTCATCAATCACCTAGGAGAGTACAAGAACATCAAGAGAGGGTAATATAGTAGTGAGAATAGAAATTGAACTCTTCCATGTTAAGAACAAAACATGTGCTACTTTTGGGAGGGGGGGGTGTTGTTATGTTACCTGTGCAAGACTGTCATGAGTGGGGTCACTACGACTTTCTCATGGTTCTGAGAGAAAGCTTTTTCAAACCAAGTTCTGTTTTCTTGGTTTTGAAGGAGGTGAACCCTCATCTATACTATTTAATTCATTTTTAATTGTGCCCCTGGAGTCCTCAGGGATGCAGGCCCTTGTGTAGGGTTGGTTGGGAAAAAACCTATTGGCCCTTTTACCCAGTTTTTCCAGGGTAAAACTGGGAAAAACATACAAACATAAAATTTCATGTAAGTATTATATTAATATAGATCACAGAATCAGTCTCAGTGGTCTTTGTTATATAGGTTTCATATCGTTATCAACTTGAATTTTTAGCAATCTTTAGTCCAAAATTTTGAAATTTAACATTTATATTTTTTTGTTTTACCTCAGCTACTAATGTTGTATATTTTTTATATTTTATTTTAGAATATTTAATATTCCAAAATATACAGATGTACAGAGAAATCATGGTAATCTTGGTAGACAGCCAAAGAACCCATTGTGATCTGATTATGAAGATATTTCTAGCAATAAAGTTTGTTGCAAAAAATGTTTAATAATAATAGCAAAAAGAATTGATCGAGTAAAAGATCATCCTAAAAAGTGTTCAGTAAACACTTCAACCCCATCTGTAAATGCCAAAGCTATTAATCATAACCAAGAAATTAATATAAGCAGCATTACTTCCATGGATTGTCAATATGCTAATATGTGCACCACCGATGATATAAATGTAACAAGTGAAAGCACTGATCAAACAAGTTTTACTAGAGAAATTGAAAACTCACAACCAGTTAAAACAGCATCCTCTCAGAAATGTCCGATTCTGATATACTGGCTTCAATCAACCAGTCACAAATTAGTTCAACTTCAGTGAAAATTTGTAGTAATTCTGATGTAATTTCAAGGCAAAAAGTTATTAAAAATAGAAGGCACAAATGAACTATTAATCATATTGACAAATTTATTCAGACAACAAGTGATGAGAAATTTAAAGTGATTAAATGGAAGTGGGCTAAATTTTTCTACAAAGTAAGTTTCCAAATTAAACATGATTGAGAATAGGGTAAATTATGTATTTTTATTATCAATATCTTAGATTATCTGGAGCTGCATTAAAAATCACTAATAGATTTCCTATTATAAGTTTTGATTTATAGTTCAATTAGAAGCTTGATTTGCTTAAAAGATCACCCAAATATATCATCACTAACTATAATTTAAGAAGGGGATTTTTTTTAGTATTTGAATAATAATTTCATCTTAGTTTGGTCATGACTTATGTTTTTTTTATCAAAGTTATTTCTAATAATTCTTTTATAATATCAAGAAACAAAATGGTGAAGTTCAGAAATAAATATAAGTATTGAAATTTTGTGAAATTTTGAAACTTTAAAGAATTACAAATGAAGTTCTGAAAATGTATTTTTATATATCTTCTTCTATAACTATATTTTAGCAACATGATATTTTGAAAGGGAGGAAATCTAGTTTAGAGTTCCTTTTTAAAATTATTATAATGGTGAAGTTCATAAACTTTATAAAAATTTAACCATGGCTGCTTTCTTTTAGATTTTAATCTTAGTAGTGAAGTGCAGGGGGAGTGGCGAAGCCATTGACTGGTATTTATTATATCTTTTTAGATCAATAACATTCAAATACATTATAAATTATATTTTATTGACAGGATGATCGCAACAACCTGTCAGCCTGTCTTACTGCTTGGCTTAATCTCATCGTTGATAGCAACATCAATAAAGAAATAACTGAAATAAAGAGAAGGTTCAATGAAGTTGTAACCCCATAAGACCTCCTTGCTTATTTAATTGATCACCGAAGAAGAGATGCTATTGAAAAAAATGAAAAATGGATTGCTTTAATGGACGAACAACAGGATATTGCACGTAACTTTATTGGTCATTTGGCTTAAAATTTAATGTTTGTCTTGGCAGCATCTGAGACAAAACATCACACTATTTCCAAAAATAGCTTTCCAGAAATCTCTGAGCAAATTATTACCTCAAAAATATTGGCAGTATATGACAAAAGTTTCTTCATTAGATCTAGTTAAAAAAATTCTGTTCCCTGATGTTATCTATTTCATCATGTCCACCTTCCAGTGCTGGGATTGATAGGTTGTTCAGCATAGCAGGCCTTATTCATACAAAGCTAAGAAACAGACTCAACAATGAATGTGTTGCTACACTTATTCATGTATTCAGGCACTTTGGATGGAAGGAACCAAAAGATAATGAAGACAATAATAGCATCATAAGTGAAAGCACATGCCAATCAACTTCTAGATATTCACAGGATAACCTTAATGAATTTCTGATAATTAGTTGTGTGTATCTTTGTTTGTCGGTGGCATCGTATAATTTTTCCAACTAGTAATGGAAAACCTATGTTACGCCAACTAATATATTATATCATTATTATTATGGAGCTACAGGTATATAGTTTAGTCTATCTGTTCTAATATAGTAAATATATCAAACTTAAGTGCCTAAATTTATATGTAATCATTTAAAAGTTCAATTCTTCCTTTTTTATCCTTTTTACTAGTTTAAAAAAAAAATTGTTTTTTCCCAGAGTTTTTCCCTGGCAAAACAAAACTGGGAAAACTTACCTTGCTAACCCTGCCCTCGTGCGGTACCTGGTTTTAATTTTTTTATCCTTTTTATCTTATCCAATGGTTGCCAGGATGGAACTCTAAAATTTAAAATATCACAACCCCAAACACTCAAAGTACCCTTCTTTAGATGACTATATATCTTCCATATTCTCACTTTCTCTATTTTACCACAAATGGGGAAAGTGAAAATGTATGAAAATTTTGTTGCTAGTCTCCCCACAAGCTTTGTTGGAGGTTTCCCCATGGTTTTTGCTTCTTAGTTTAAATTATATAATAATTGAATAGACCTACCAACCACCCTGTTGGATCATATCCGTTGGTTTTTCAGAAAATATTCCTTTGATTCATGATACATTTAATTTGTGTCACTATGTACTCTCAGCTTAGTTGATTAGTTTAGTGTACACGGTGATAATTAATAAAAATAAAAGCTTTGAGAGAGAATTACTTTTTGTCCCACGAGTGTAGGATTAGTTTCGGGCATTATGCTCCATCCTTCAGATGTACAAAGACACACAATATTACCTTAACATTTCTTATATATAAAATGAGAGAAAAAAGAAAATGTCAAACAACAAAGAGGGACACACAAAAAGAACACATGGGGGCAATATTTATATGGAGAGGCTGGCTTCTCTTTGGGTCCAGGTGATACCTATCTGGGAGGCGATAAATGATCAACATTGTAATCTGGAAGAGACTTGATTAGTCTGGATTCAACCACCTGTCACTTAACCTTGTCATCCGATTAATATATAGATTGAATTTTGACCCAAGTGACACTAGTTGGTTTTATACATGTGTTGAAAAACTATTCATTCTCAAAGCTTTTATTTTTCATTACTTTCACCCTATTATTTTGTTTGAAACCTTTTTGTTTTCCAATGCAACTCTAGATTCCTGATTGCAAGAATGAATTCAGTAGGCTTGTTCTGTTTTTCTTATCACTAGGTTCGCAGTGTCAGATTTTCACCTGGTGGCAAAATGTTGGTCTCATCCTCTGATGACAAGTCTATCAAATTGCATGATGTGAAATCCACAACAACTATCCATAGTTATCAAGAGCTAAAGGGGATGTCCCATTTCTCAATCTTCCATCCTTCAGGAACTTGCATAGCAATTGCAAGTACTGATAATAGTGTCAAGGTAAGTTAACTTGAAATCTTGGTATATCAAATTTTATCTCCACTTGTACAAGGAGATGCTTAGTTTTGATTCAGGGCCCCTTAATATCCTTGTAATCTAACCTATATGGTTATTCAAGTATAAAGACTTTTATGTCACTTGGGGAAATTTTAGAAGTCTTGTTTATCTGTTTTTGTACTCCTACCTACAGCATCACAACATGGAAGTTTAGAGGTGATACATTATTTGTTTTGTGCTTCCTATATGCCAACAAGTATTAGGTTGGCCAGAAAGTCCTGACTCACTTAGGAACCGGAAAGAAAATAAAATTTTATGGAGTAACACCAACATTTATTCTTCAAAATAAAGTCCATCATTCTCTTGGATCTTTCAGTGATCAGCCAGCACCTGAATCTGTCCCAGATACCAAAAAACTGTAAACAAGCTTCTGCTTCCTAAGTGAGTCAGGACTTTCTCGCCAACCATATATATTATTCTCAGTTCCCTTAAGTGTATATATAGACTGGACAGGTAGGGGTAGCTGGTATGCTTGCTGATGAGGGGGAGCCAGGTTGTCTACACTCATTGAGCAGCTGGACTTGCATTTATCTCTCACACTGACTGCATGGCAAGAATCAGATCAGCTGCTGACTTTGGAGATAGTGGATGGGAATTTAAAGTTGCATACCATTTCATCCTAACCTTTTTTGTGGGCCTCTCCTACAATGCCTCACCAGTATCAGTTAATTTTTTGCTGCCTCTGAATTTGACACACTTTTGGGATGGAGTGCTCCCTGAACCTTGTCAAGATTGCTCCCCACTACCCCACATACTTTGTAAGACACTTTTTGGTTGAATGTCGAGGTCTGAGTGAGTTTCACGCCACCACCTGTCCTGACCCCTTAAGAGGAAATCCTACACTGGACTGTGGTGTGGTTGACTTCTGGCAAAAGTTGGGGGGGGGGGGGGGCTCCTCCATAGTTTTTAAATATTATAACTGCTGGCGGGATGCTCAGCCTCCCTCGGGGAGATGGGCCTCCTTTCCTCCATCTGATGAGCATGCTCCTTTTTCTTTTGTTTTATCATTTATAGTTTCTTTTTGGTCATTTTTTTTTATTTCCCTTCAAAATATTGTCTAAAGATTGCTTGTTTGTGACTTGGCAGGTCTGCCCTGGTTGGCTGTCACCAGTGTGAACCTTGGAATAATAACTAAAAAAAATAATCACAGTTTTGAGCCTTTTATATCCCTGCTATGGGATCTTTCATTCATTGATATTCTGCATGTGTGGTGCTGATCTGGCTGCTCTTTTTATTTTACTACTTTCTTCATTGCAAGTTTATGGGTGAAAGGTGTATTCCTTGCTACCCCAAAGTCTACAAAAGCTGCCTTTGCTCCCTAAATCTCCCTAAATTTGAGTAATCAGTAAATCTTTTGCCTACCTGATTACATTTTGAGCCCTGAAGGGTTATACCCTATGTCGACTCCTACTCCTAGTATCTGGAGGTGTGGCATGTCCTCCCACACTGAGTACCTGCAGTTAAGCATCTGGCACTCCCCCCTGGCCTCTGTGCCCCACTGTTTGCAAGACATGTGGCTTTTATATCTTCCACTATTTTCACTTTGTCTACATTCACAACTTTCCTTTCAGATCTCTTCCATACTTTCTGACCTGCAGTAGGTAAGGATATCTTGTATGGATTGCTACAACTGGAACCTTGAAGAATGGCACATCCTCCTGATCTGTAGTGCCTTTAAGGTAGGCCTGGCTCAGTGAGTTGACTTCAACTGTTTGGGCCGTGCCTGACGAAGCTGGTGCATTCCCCCCCATTCCTCTATGCACCTCTTTATTCTAAGAGTATCCCCTCCTTTGCCCTTCGTTATTTCTTTTTCTAGTTTTAAGGACCTAAACAGTTGCCTTTGCCTCATGATATTAGAAGAGTCTTTGGAATCTCTATAAACACCACCTGCAGTTGTAAGAGACCAGGCATGAGAGGTCCTGGGCATTGGGGTGTGAATAGTTAGATGTGTAGTTTTGCCCCCAATAACCCATTCCCTGCTGTGATGGCTGTGACCATTCTTGAATGCATTTCTGCCTATAGTGGTAAGCTTTACTGCCCTGTAGCCTTCCAGGCCAACTAAAATTGGGAGTTCCATCTCTGATCTGTCCCATGATTTGTTCATATCATGCCTATCTTGTTGATAAAATTTGTATGGCCTAGTAAGAGATTCCACTGAAGTACCTTGCCTTTCTGGGGCTGCTCAGTTAGGAGCTGCACCCTCGCCAGGCCATCTTCTGGGGTTCCGAAAGCAACAAAGGAGTTTCGGCTCCTTAACCCACGCCTAGTGGTGGGCTGAGTAGCTCGGAGATGGTGGTTCCTCAAAAAGAGGGCCCCTCCCCCGCCTCCAAAGCTGCAACGCCCGCCTAAGGTTTTGAGGCGGAGGGAGGAAAAGACTCGCATGATGAGCCCATCCTTCCCGATAAGTCCTCAAAGGCGACAGTGCCTTCAGCATTTTGTCCGGCAACAACACCCGGGGTTCTGCCTCCGGGAAGCATACTGCCATTCCTGTGAGGGTCTTCTGTTCGAATAAGGCCCCCGCGTCCCTCCGAGCTAGGCCTGGAGAGCATATTCCTTCAATGGAATTATCGTGGACTCCGGGCCAACTGGGAGGAGCTGCAGAGGCTCGTCTCGTCCCATTTCACGTTAGCTATTTTTCGGCAGGAGACCATGCTAGGTGCGTGCCCCCTGCCCACCCTCCTGGAGTATAAGGGTCTTGCGACCCCACCACCACGAGATGGCTGGGCTGGGAGATGCGCGATTTACACCCGGCATGATGTTTTTGTTCTTCCTTTCAATTTAGATACCTCCTTTCAGGCAGTGGTTGTGCAGCTTCACCTGGATAAGAGGTATAATATCATTTCTGCGTACATTCCACCGTCAGCTGACTTTGACGCGAGGGACTTCCGCCGCGTCGTGGCACAGTTGCCGAGGCCCTTTCTCTTGCTTGGAGATCTGAATGGCAGGCATCCTCTCTGGGAAGATTACTCAATAAATCCCAGGGGACAAGTCCTTGCCGATCTGATCGAAGAGATTGAGATGAGTGTCCTAAATGTGGATGAGTTTACGCATCAGTGCCTGAGAACCGCTTCATTTTCTTGCCTTGATCTATCTTTGGGTTCTTCGAATGCACAGCCTGATTTTGATTGGTGGGTGGTCGATGACCTCCATGGTAGTGATCACTTTCCCATTCAAATATCATTTTCAGGGCAACTGTTGCCTGAGAGCCCACCTCGGTGGTGCTTGGCGCAGGCGTGGTGGCCTGCATTTCAGGAAATGACTGAATTCTCTATCTCAGTCGAGGAGTTTAGGTCAGTAGATGAGGCCGTTGAGTTCTTTTCCGGCAACCTCACCACCGCGGGCCTAACTACTATTCCCAGAATGTCTGGCCGTTTTGCACACCGACCACTCCCATGGTGGTCGGCCGAGTGTGAGACGGCCCTCAAACAGAAGCGTTATGCCTAGATGCGCTATAAGCACCGCCCGAACGATTTCACTGTTGGTGAATTTCGTTGGGCTAGGGCTAGGTTCCGGTTTATTTTGAAGCACGCCCGAACGATTTCACTGTTGGTGAATTTCATTGGGCTAGGGCTAGGTTCCGGTTTATTTTGAAGCACGCCCGAACGATTTCACTGTTGGTGAATTTCGTTGGGCTAGGGCTAGGTTCCGGTTTATTTTGAAGCACGCCTGCCACTCTTCTTGGCGGGCATATGTGTCTTCACTTAACGGGAAGACTCCTCTGGCAGAGGTGTGGAAGCGAGTCAAAAGGATTCGGGGCAAGTTCTCACAGGACCTCCCTCCTGTTCTCCAGGAGAATGGGACCATAATCTCGGACCCCGTGTCCGTGGCGGAATCCTTCGCGACCGCTTTCTCCGCATTCTAGCCGGTATGCTTCTCCGCCAGCATTCAATGCATGCCGTAATTGCGTGGAAGGCCGCCGGCTGAACTGTACCTCCAGAGGCGGAGACCACTTCAATGACAGTTTTACTGTGAGTGAGTTGCGCTCCGCTCTTGCTTCGTGCGCGGACGGACGATGTCCTGTACGCGATGCTTCGACACCTGGGTGAGTGAGGAAGGGCCTTTCTCTTAGATTTGTTCACCATGATCTGGGTTGAGGGTCTCCTCCCAGATTCCTGGCGAATCGCTACTGTGCTCGCCTTTCGCAAACTGGGGAGAGATCACTCTACTCCGGCCGGTTTCCGCCCAATCTCTCTAACCTCTTGAGTGTGCAAGTTGATGGAGAAATTGGTAAATGTTTGATTAGCCTTTTCCTGGACAGCAGATGCCATCTGTCTTCTGCACAGTGTGGCTTCTGCAAATTCCACTCCACGTCGGATGCTCTGCTCCGACTGGAAAATGCCGTCTGCGAGGCCTTCCTTCGTAGACATCACTACGCCACGGTCTTTTTCGATCTGGAGAAGGCTTATGATACCGCATGGCGATACGGTATCATGGAGACTCTCCACACGATGGGGGCGAGGTGACGCCTCCCAATGTTTATATCTGAATTTTTGCGAGATCGTTGATTCCGCGTACGGGTGGGGGGGGGGAGCCCTCTCCGGCCCAAAGGAGCAGGAAGAGTGTGTCCCTCAAGGAAGTGTTCTCCGTGTCACACTATGAGCCCTGAGCATCAACGGCATTACCTCGGTGCTGCCGGAAGATGTTCTCGCTACGCTCTACGTGGACGACCTTTCAATCACTTTTGGCGTGGCCCAGATGCCAACTCTGGAGCGTCGACTCCAACAGAGCCTGCCATCCACGGCTCCACCCCGACCCAGATTTGTTTCTTAATGGGGTGCACCTGGAAGTGGTGGAATTGCACCGTTTCCTTGGTCTTGTATTCGACCGACGCCTCACCTGGGAGGCTCATATTCGCAGCCTTAGGGTCTCATACCGCGCCATGGATATTCTCCGTTCCGTGACGCTCAGCGATGGGGCGCTGATAGGGCTACTGCCCCCCTTTTTTATCGATCTTTTGTTCGTTCGAAGCTCGACTACAGATGCGAGTTTTATGCATCCGCAGCCAAGCGTTTATTGCGGAAGGTGGATTCGATCCACCACACCGGCCTTCGCCTTGCGCCCGGTGCCTTCCGCACTTCTCCCATTGAGAGACTGATGGTCGATGCAGGGGAGATGCCACTCGCTCTACGCCGCGGACAGTGCATCACTCGCCTGTACGCGCGAGCCTGGCGCCTCCCTCAGTCGCCAACGGCTCTCACTGCATCCGCAGCTAATCTCGACGGTGCCTATGCCGCCGAGAGACACCAGCCATACCCTAAGCCCTTTGGGTTTAGGGCCAGGAAACTCCTTCGAGAGTTAGATCTAGCTCTCACCTAGCTCTCGGACCGGTGGCGCCCCTGGTTCTGCCAAGGACGCCACCCTGGAGGGTACCCCATTTGGCTATTTGTCGCCACGCCTCTGCTCCTAAAGCTTCTACAGCGCCGGGAGTATTGCGTTCGACCTTTTTGGAGCACATCTCATGTCACGCTGGAACCGTGCCAGTGTATACGGATGGCTCCAAATCCCAAGAGGGGGTCAGTTTCCACGCTGTATCCCCTCTGTTTGAAGTCAGCTGGTGGCAATACCCCACTCGGTACGGGAGATTTCGCGACGCACCCGGTTCGGAGACCGGATTGTTATCTATAGCGACTCACAAAGCTCCCTGAGTGCCACTGTCAACTTTGTTTTTCCACCCAAAGTATCTATACCCCTGCACCAACTTTGCAACACGTTTGTTTCTCAGTCAATTTCTTAATTTGGTGTAGATAAGATCAGCTGAACTGAAAAGCCTTTCTATGCCATCACAGGAGGGTAGACATGATAAAATAGCCATCATCAAAGTGCAAAACTTTGTCAGTGGTGCCATGACTGGAATCTTTTCAATATACTGTGTGTACTTTAATGGTGATAGCTTTTGAATGGATTTGAGAAATGCTGTTGCATGAAATATGGAGGAGTCTGCAGTTTCATATGCTGCCAAAACCAGAGGGTAATTTTCCTTGTTATGGTTAAAGATGAAGTTGCATGCCATTTCTTCCTGTTCTGGTGACTATGGAAGCGTCTTACTTGCATCCTCTTTATCATTTCCCTCAAGGTTAATTAAATAGCTAAGTAGGTGTTGGGGTGTAGGAACTTCATCACATCTCTTTTTGATTTCACTCCAGATGTCTTCCTTGATGTTGTCATCTGCTATCAAGTCCAACTAAATCGCCTGGCATTCAGATAAAAGCTGTTATGGTCATCCTGTGTGGGGGAAAAGGGAACAAGTACTATTTTATTTATGTTGCAGCTTGCATTAGGAGGCCTATACAGGTGGTCACAACACAATGTGTTGGAAAAATGGGAATTTTTGCGCAGAAACTACACATTATTTTGAGGTGAAATATGGTCAATAGCAGTTCCAAACAGTATTTCTTCCTGACCTGTAACATTTTACCAACATGTTGCAGCCACCCGAATAAGCCTAATGACACCTTTTGTAATGAAGCACTTCTTATGTGGTTATGCAGATAAAAGAAGATTGAAGTTTTTATGTTAAAGTTTTACCAATTTTTTTTATTTTTTGAAAGTTATAACAGATGGTGCAGTTGGTGGATAGCACAGAATAATATTGCCCACTTCTCATAGCACTGTGGGAATGTTTTAGTCATTACCAGTCAATGCTTCTAGCGAACCCGCCTAAGTTCATTTGAAACAGCAACTATATACGAGGGGCGGTCAATAAGTTTTGCGAATCGGTAGTGCAAAACAGAGGAAGGGGGATGGCTGTTTGTGGGGCTGTTAGGACAAGTTATGACGTCACGACCTGCAGCCGCACGCTCCTGCCTTGTCTATTTAAGAAGCAGTAGCTGATCGCAAATCGTCAGTCACAGATTTTTCAACAATGGCGAAAGTTGAGCACCCTGCAGTGATCAAATTTTTGACCAAGGAAAGCAAGAATGCAAAAGAGATCCATGAATGCACGGTTGCAGTGTACACTGACACCGCATCTTCCTATGCAACCATTGCTCGCTGGAATAGGGAGTTCCGCCATGGTCGTGAGTCCCTTGAAGATGACCTCCATCCAGGGTGCCCGTCAGACGTGACCAATGAGAACAATGTGGCCCGTGTGGAGAGGATGATCCTCGAAAATTGACGGGTGAAGGTTGAAGAAATCAAGCGAGAACTTGAAATGTCACATGGAAGTGTTATCAACATCATCCCTGACAATTTGGCCATGGCCAAGGTCTCTGCCTGTTGGGTCCCTAGAAACCTCATGCCCCATGATCGACTTCAATGTCGTCAAAGTCCACAAAGCCAGAGTTGCACAAGCTGCCCTGCGTGAGTGCGGATTCGAGAAGCTCAACCATCTCCCCTACAGTCCAGATCTGGCCCCTAGCGACTACTTTTTATTCCGCCAGCTCAAGGCTGCACTGCTTGGACGCCGGTTTGGGGACGATGAAGATGTCCAGCTCGCCATCCAGGAGTGGATTGAACAGCAGTCGGGAGATTTCTGGTTGTCGGCAATTCGAAGCCTCAGGGACAAGTGGCGCAAGTGCATTGAAGTCGAGAGTAGTTATATTGAAAAATAATAAAACACTTTTCCTCATATCTCATTTGCTTATATCCGAATTTCAAAACTTATTGACCGCCCCTCGTACTTTAGATTCTTGCTGTTTTTAAGAGAAAATGGAGAATTAAACATAATTTCTTTGGGTATCTATGCTAAACACTTTTTTGACAGATTTTGAAAATTATAACAAATGGTGTGGTTGATGGATAGCACAGAATAATACCGCCCACTTCTTTTAGCACCCTGGGGAACACCCTAGTCACTACCAGGGAAGATAATGTACCAGTCACTGTTTCTAGCAAACCCCAAAAAGTTCATTTGAAACAGAAACTATATATTTTAGATCTCTTGCTGTTTTTAAGAGAAAATGGGTAATTAAATATAATTTCTTTGAGTATCCATCTTATGCTGTTTCATGCAGATGAGATCTTAGTTACATTACTGATACTAACATCTGATGTAGCAGGCATGGAGTCAGAGTCACTCCGTGAAACTGTGTCTACCACAACAGGAGGTTTATCATATTCTCCAGGCCCAGCAACACCTTAATTAGTCTGAGTTGTATCTTTTGGCTCAATTGCAAAACTTGATAGAGAAGACTTGGAAGTTGAATGTTGTGCTAATGTGGTAGCCACAGCTGTCTCTTCCTCCTCATTACTAGGAAGCAAATCTAACACTTCAGCATCTTGTTCTGAATTATCATTGTCTTCCTTAGAGCACTTGTCTTGTATCTTCACTCTGTCAATCCTTTTTTGGTTTAAAATGAGAAGTTTCTCATTAATTGAATGTTCAATAGAACTAAACCTGTCACCATGAGTAACTGAGAAATATTTATTTCTAAATGAACAAATTAATAAGTAGAGTTTTAACAGCACTTGCAACTCACAATGAACTCTTGGAGAAGTTGAGAACACTGACACAATGGCAGCTAAGTAGCTTGCTAGAAGTGACAACAGTCACAACTCATAAGTTCTCACACAACGCAGTTACACTCTTAGCCTTGTAGGTACACGTTGTGACATGTTTACAACATGTAGGAAGAAGGCTCTGGGCTGCCGTAGCTTTCATATCTGCTTGCTCTTCCAAGTCAGCCAATACTGTGCAAGACAGCAAGCCTCTGGACCATTACTGTCTCTTATTTTCGTAACATTTTGTTTTGTTACAACTTTCTGTATTATGACTGAGTGATAAATTGGATGATAATACATGTATATGTATTAGGATCCCTAAAAGTCTAAATAATAATATTGTATTTGTAATATGTTAATAAGCTGATTCTCATTATACATATACAAGCCATGGCTTTGTCACTTCCCCTATAGTGGGGGGGGGGGCCTTGCGCTTTCCTCTACCTTAATAATAATAATAATTCACTCGCTACCAGCCCTTTAGGCTGTTGGCCTTCGTCCTCTTTTATTTTTAAAAACTAATTTGATCACTTCTACCACAATCACCTTCATAGAGAGAGGGGGAGAGATAGAGGATAAAGAGAGAGAGAGAGTGGGAATGAGAAATGGATGAGGCGAGAGAGAGAGATGATGAAGGAGAGGGGGAGATAGATATGGAGGGAGGTAGGTGTGGAGAGGATGATGAGAGGGGAAAAGGGGGAGAGTTTACTCATCCACTAAAAAAAAAAAAAACTATTTCCCCCAAATCCCGTAATTAAAATATAGGGTTATGGAGGATTAGATTTATAGTAAATTTAGTAATTAACTATGGACAAGTGACACTGGAAGGAAAGACATGTTTTCTCCATGCAATATAGAATCCCAAATGCTGTCATGATGAATTAGAAATTTAATTCTTTTTATTTTACTGTTTTATTTACTCTGTAATACAGTGCCTATATAAAATTAATTTATAAAATTGCAAAGAAATATCATTGAATATTTTTCCTGGGAAAAACTGGTTGAAAGGTTCAAAAGGTTTGTTCCCAACCAACCCTGCCGCTATCCCTTTCATTCCTGACTTATGCGCACAGTTTTGTTGTTGCTTTTCTTTCTCACTTAACAGATAGGAAAAGAAAAAAAAAGAAATCCTGCCTTGGTTTGGGATGGGTGAGGATCATGACAACACACACTTCTGGTGTAGGGGCTCCTCTACCACCAGTCTGAATTGATAACAGGGTTTCTCTTTTGACACTTGTTGAGATACCTTCAGGTAGCTCCACCTCGAAAAAGGGGCCCTCATATTTTTTCAGGGGCCCCTCCAAACACCATCTATTGGAGATGGAGCTTCCTCCTCTATGTCTCTCGGTAATGGAGCGTCCCCTTTAACTTTCTTCTGAGTCACCCATCAGCAATGCTGCCTGGGACCAGTGACCCCCTACCCCCTTTGCTTTCTCAGGGGCCACCAAAGATGAAAGAGCAGAACATGCCACTCGTGAAAGGAGCACTAAGGGGCCTCCTGAGAAGAGGACTATGGGTAGCAGGCTCTTTTGTGCCCCACCCCACCTGTTTGGCCCACATTTAATGACTATCTTTGAGGCCAGCTTCCGGTTCCTCAAAACTTAGCATGGTAGGCTAGTGCGCTTGCTCTGCCCAACTTTCAATCTTTTAATAAGCCATGAGCCTATTGGGTCTTGTTACTCTAGGGGTTTTAGATGAAAGGAAGTTCCTCCTGAGGCAACTGTGTACTTCAGAGTGCTTGCATGTGTTGGCCTTATTTACCTAAAGGCAGCTTTCCATGCTGTTCAATCTCTGGCAGTTTCTCTATTCAAACCTATATCCCTGAGGTTCCTCTGTATGACCTCATTCTATGTCTTCCTCGGTCTCCCTCTGGCAGCTTAACCCCTAACCTCCAGACTCTTAACACACTTCACCCAGTTATCCTCCTTCCTCTCCACATGAGACCAAACCACCTCAATCTGCCTCTTCTCAGTACCACACTTAATACATTCTATGCCTAATCTATCGCTTAATTCATAATTTGCAACTCTCTCACATCCAGGCCTCAAATTCAGAGATGCTCTGCACATCCATCTCACCATTCTCATCTCAGTACATTTGCGCCTCTGGATGTCCTCTTCCTTCACAGTCCAAGTTTCCTGCCATACAACTATGCACTTTGTACGCACGCAGTGTACAGACTAGGGTTTGCATGAGTATTGAAAATTCGGAACTGGGCCTGATACCCCCCCAAAAAAATGTGGAACCAGGAAATCCCGGGACAGCACGATTCCTCAAACTATGTAATTATAGTTTTTACCTGTTTTTACCTAGTTTTTTGAGTTGAATCATTCTTGCAATTTTTAAAGTAATATTAAAAAAAAACCTTGTGCATTTAAAGATGAATCAGATAGATGAGACCAAATTTTTGCTAAAAAAAATATCTGAATGCTGAAAAGGCTCTCTCACTTTCCACACTTGTAGGCTTGATTGTAAGAAGTGCAGTTAGCCCTTCAAAAAGTTTGAATTCTTTGTTAGCATCAAATTTTTCTTGATTATTTAAATTTGAGGTGCTTGGGAAATACAAATTTATTTACTTCATTGCAGTATTCCTCGAGCAAAGGATCATCAATTAATTTGGCTTCATTTTGATTTTTTCAAGTTCAGTGCCAGGCCCAGTAGTTTGTTTATTGCTTTCTGGTCCTTCTGGATAAAGGCATTCCGTAAATTACCTCAGCACATTTCTTTAAAGAAGCTCATGAAGCTGCTGGGAATTCAGGCAACTATAAAGCCAAATAATTGGGATTATGCAAATACCAAAGCAAACTTGAAATTTCCTTTTGCTTCCAACTTATGTATCGTTCAGTTAAAGCTTGTCTCAGCCTCACGCATAAATGATTTTCTTTACCCTTTAACTGGTTTATAATAAAAATAAACAAAGACTGCTTTTAAAGGTGAGGCATCTCTGCAGGAAAGTTCTTTGATGACAATTTCCAGTGGCTTTAAAGCTTGAACAATTTCTTCTATTTGATTCCATTCAAATTCTGATACTGAGTCCTCATATCTTATAACTGAGTCCTCATATCTTATAGCTCTCAAAGCTTTTGGAATGCAATGTTTGAATTTTTAAAACCTCTCTAACATATGTAAAAGGCTATTCCAGCGTGTTTTGACATCTATTATGGGATTCAAACGCTATCCTCGAAACTGATCTGAGACAAAATCTTGTAAATGATCATTTTTGAGTGGCGATTTTCGGAATGTTTGACATATTTTTCTAACCTTGCGTATCACTGAATCAAAGTCTTTGTGAATCTCAGGAAATTCTAAATCAACCAGCTTTTCTTCTTTGTCTTCTTTGATGTTATCATCTTCATTATTCAAAATAGAAAATTGATTTTCGGGTTGCTTAATATTGTAAGACTGACTCCTATTATATAAAACATCACAAATGCTTAGATTTATTCCATGTGCTAAGCACAGTTGGTGCAATATCTTTGCCGAATTTTAACATGACTTGAACCCCGTCTGTAGTACATGCAACAATATCACATTGAGATCAATATTGAACCCTTCCACTCAAATTTTTACCATATTAATGGCAGTTTTACTATCAAATGATCCGTTAATAGGAGTAAGGCCTAAATTCCAATGCATATTTTCATCATGAACTTTAATGTTGACATACCTTCTATTCTGCTTTGAAGTATTCATCCAAGGAACTGAAAACCACTTGCCTTCTTTGATTTCTTTCTTTAAAAAATCAGCCAATTCTGTCTTCTTCAAATAAAAGTTCATCATTGAATTTCTAACACCATTCATTGTTTGAAATTGGAACTTGCTTGTCATACGTGAATTTTTTAAAACTTATTTGAATAAACTTACATGTAGCAACAGCACAAAGGGTTAGACCATGTTTACAAGTAAGTTTAGCATTTTCTTCTATTGAATTATGTTTCTTGATAAAACTTGAAAGAGATCTGTGTTATTTCAAAACAGGTAAATCACTATCACCTTGTACTTTCATATCCCCGTGATTTGTTCTATAATTTTTCAAAGTCCTGAAGTTGTGCCGCCGGTACACTAATTTTGCTTTACAAATTAAACATTCGGCTTCATTCTTGCTTATCTTTTTAAAGTAATTCCACGCAATAGATTTTGGCATATTAAACCAAACATTTTAAAAAATTCTTATTTAGGGCACAGCAAAATCTGATGTATGAATTACAACATGCACCATGTATTGCCACTTCAAACTAAAACAAATTGAATTGCAAGAGTTAGTAAAAAAGTTTCCATCTGTCACTTTTTAAAGGTAAAAATATCTCCATTGTATTTATTCTTAATTAAAAAGTTATATTTTCATATTTAGATCATAAATTAAATTAAAAATTAAAATAGATAAATTAAAGATGGCAAATATATCATAATCTAGATTTAAATAATTATAAATTACTTGGCAAATGGGAATAAGCAATTTAGGTAGTTTAGCTTTTTTACGCTCATTCTTTGCCTTGTGTCTTGCAGAAAGGCTCAGAAATATGTTCAAAACAAGGGTTATGAGCCTACCCAAATAACATCTGGATACTATTTATTATCACTTATATTAATAATAATTAATATTAAGAATAATGTTTTCATCCATGGCAAATTTATCATAATCTAGATTTAAATAATTATAAATTACTTGGCAAATGGGAATAAGCAATTTAGGTAGTTTAGCTTTTTTACGCTCATTCTTTGCCTTGTGTCTTGCAGAAAGGCTCAGAAATATGTTCAAAACAAGGGTTATGAGCCTACCTAAATAACATGTGGATACTATTTATTATCACATATTAATAATAATTAATATAATTAATATTAAGAATAATGTTTTGGTCTATGAATTATATAAAATCAAGCACAGAAAATCTTATTGGTATGGAAACTATGCATTAAGATGGAGACAACCGGAAATATAAACCTAGGATTAAAACATTACATAGATTCTAAAATGCTTTAACAAGTCTCTCATTAAAATATTATATATTGATAAGAATATGAATGACTTTTTATGTTTCTGAAAATTTTAGATGTATTAAAACTGACCTATTGACAGTTAAAGGTTCACTCACCATTTCTGACAACCAAATTGGAGAATATGTATAACCAAAATTGGGCACCTAGGAGTTAGTTTAATGGTTGCACCTGGCCTTTTTAAAAGCCCCATATTATTTTTCAGGAATCAGGAATATTTTTTCCAGTTCCGGTACAGTTCCCAAGATTCCAGAACCTAGTGCAAACCCTAGTACAGACATTCCTTAGCTCAGAGGGAAAAACCTGTCGGTGTCAATAGATAAAGCAACTCTGAACTTTTTCTAACCCTTACCACGGAACTTGCCCCAGCACTTCCCCCTGCAGCAATCATATTTCCCAGATAGCAGAACTCCTCTATGCATTCAAGTGATTCATCATCAAATACAATCCTCTCCTGTTTCCTCTCCTGTTTCCTCTCCTCCACTTTCTCTTCTACACACAGTGCACTGAAACTCTCCATCATTTTGCAGCCTACCCCTGATACCACTACATCTTTTATGCACCTACAAACCACATCCATTACACAGGATAGAGTTATTACCTACCCCTCTGTAACAGACTGCACGTGGCCACATACCCTCAATGATATCATTACCACCACCCACTCTTGAAATCATCTTTGTTTTATCCAAATTCACTCTCAACCCTATGGAATTCATCCCTTCCCTCACAGCCTGAACTTCTCAAGTGCCGTCCTCTCATCCTCGGCCATCAGCACTAGGTTGTCAGCGTACAACAACTAGAATGGCAATCTTGTTCTAAAGTTCTGTGACAGCACTTTCAGGACCATAACAAAGAGCAAAGGACTCAAAACGGATCCCTGATGCAAGCCAACCTGCATAAAGAAGTCATCACTCAATTCTCCATTTACCCTCACCTGGGTTGTCGAACCTTCGTACATACCATGACCACCCTAACCAACCACTCCTCGATCCCTAATTTTCTCATTGCCCACCTCACCCCATCTCTTGATACCCTTTCTTGTCCATCTTTTCGCTGTCTCCGAATAGGACACACATATAATGGAGAGCTCCCCCGCACCTTACTGTGATGCCTACGTTGTTCCCTTGCACTGTTTGGCACATTCTTGTTGAAAATCCCAGTCTGGGTGATCTTAACGCATGCTACCTGTTCTGGTACTGGGATGAGTGCGGTCGCTACCGCTTGTTCCTTGTACTCAGGCTGGGTTTGTGCATACTGACTTATGGACTTTAAGACTTTTTAGAGGAAGCTTGCCCTTTTCCTTTTTCCCTTTTTAAATTGTTGTTTTAGTTTTGTTTTATATGTTATTTTAATGTAGCCTAGTACCAGGCTGTCGTGAATACAACGACTTATGGCCAAGTAGGCATTTGCCAGATGGGCTCCTACCCCCCTCCATCTGTTCGCTGCCAAGTATACTTCCTTACTTCCACCCTGCTTCCATGCCATTAACGATCTTCCTTTCTCCCTAACTGCAGCCTCAAATTCCTCATTCCACCACCAAGACATCTTCTGCCTAGGTGGACCTCTTGACTATCCGCAAACCTGTTCAATGGCCTTTAGAAGATTATCTTTCAGGCTCCCATATTGCTCACTCACACTTCCGTCAGTCACTTCTATCTCTGCTGGTAGTGTACCAAACTCCTCGTAAAAAGCCTGCCTCACTTCCTGATTTTTAAACTTCCACACCATCCCAGGCACAAACACCCTCCTCCTGGCATGCAATTTCCCTAACCAAAGTTCACACATTTATTTTGCTGTACACTCTTCACTGGATATCACAACATCTTCACTAATTGTAATAGTCTATCTGACTATTGCTGTCACTGGATGTATATGTGACCAGTTTGCTTGTCTTTTTTCTGAACAGGGTGTTACAAACGACCATGTCCATTGCTTCCCCAAATTCAAGAATTCGCTTACTATCCACATTCTTAGTGCCAAATCCACAACCTCCATGCACTCCTTTGTACCCCAGTGCCTTCGCCCCCACATGTCCATTCAGGTCTCCCAGGATCACCATGCTTCATACAATGTTGATCAACTCATCCTTGACTGCAGCATCCAAGCCTACTTGAGGAGCATACACTGATACAACAGATATGATTACTTTATCAAAATTCAACTTTAACACCAATATCCTGTCATTGATTCTATTCGCACATGTAACACCCTCTTTCCACTTCTGTGCTAATACACCACTGACCCTGCCATAACCATTAGCATTTCCCATCCCAAACCGTTTATATCTTGATTCCTTTCCCACAATCTCTCTGAACCCCCCTTCTATCTATGTTCTTGCACACAGCATACATCCACATTTCTCCGTGATAGGGTTTCAACCACCTCCCCCCTTCTACCCCTCAAACTACCTACATTCCAACTGACAATTCTCAGCCTCATTTTTTGTTTTTGTTGATTAGGTAATTTTGATCCAGGTTTACGTCTTTCTAGTTCAGCTACAATCATGTTAGAATATAAGAGGAGGGTAGGACAGGTTACAAGCCCGTCCGTCACATGCACACAGCCAAAGACAGGAGATTGAGTCCCATTCCCACAAGCCGAGACAACTACAGCTCCATCCAGAGCTTGGTGTAGCTTTTGAGACAGTGGCCCTACTAGTTCTTTGACATGATGCCCCCTTAAGGGGGCATCGTGTTTGTCACCTTGCCTCTGCTCCCAAAGTTTTACAGCACCAGGATACAGTATTTATATTTCTTGGAGTACACAGTGTCATGATGGAACCATGCCACCATTCATAAGTTGTTGATATTTATTCAAGGTTTCATTGCTTTAAAATGCTGTTCCTCAGTGGTATTTTTAGCAGCAAAGTTTCAATCCAAACTTTAATATAAAGTTTTAAATACCTCCCATGACTAGCCTTCAAAGTTACAAGATATAGATACCCAAGGACTCCCATTAACAGAATGGTTCAAGAAAATTAAGAACTCTACGTTGGAAGTGTTTTATTCCAAAACTAGTTTTGGAAGTGTGTAAACTTCCATCTTCAGTCTGATAATGATACTAGACTCCTAGTAAGAGGTCTTCTGTTCAGATTGTAGCTATTTGAGGCCTCTCATTAGGAGTGAAATTAATTATCATTGTCACTGAAGATGGAAGTCTTTGCACTGAATAAAGCACTTTAAATGTACTACCATTCTTATCTTAAGATAGCAAATATTTTCTTCTGTTTGTTTTTTACTCATGCAAAATATATTCTTTTTTTTATCAGATTTATGATATTCGAAATCACAAGCTCCTTCAACATTATGCAGTGCACAAAAATGGAGTTAATAAAATTGCTTTCCATCCATCAGGTTTGTGTCGTTGCAACCCTTCTAAGAACAATTTAATGTCTTGTTTAAGTTAATAAGAGTGAAAACTGAGCCTTGTAGCTTTACTTGAATTATGCCTTTTTACGAGTGAATGGATAAAATCCTACCTGCTGATCTCAGTAATTCATAATGTGCTCTGTTGATTTCTTTATTTTTATTCCTTTTTCTATTCTTTATCTACTTTATTTTCCATTCTATTGTTCACTTTAAATTGTGGTCTCAAGAACTTTGTCAATTTATTTTCCATTTCATCCTTCTTCTAAGGTCTACTTTTGCCATTGTGATAAGCAAAACAAATCAATTTGAGTTCTTGGACATAGCCATTGCAAATATTTAAAATAGATTTTAAAATAAAACCCTCAGTTATTACACTTTTTTTATTAAATTGGAAATTATGGGATTTTCCTCCCATCTGATCTATTATTTTTAGGCCTTTATCTCAGTCCACAACTACAGTTTGATATGAGGTCCGAACCACAGGTATCTATAGTGAATGGCAGCTGCTCTGAAGTTAATCGATATTGACCAGATCCAGTGACTAACCACAACTAGCGTTGCTTAAAATCACTGAAATGGGAAGTAGTCTTTACACTCAAAGTGTAGTGTAGTCTATTTAAACTATAAATTTTGGAGGCTTTGCATTCAGGGGCTCATAGTAGGAAGGTTTGGATCTTGCAAAGATGAGGCATGCCAAGGGTTTTTTTTTTTTTTTACCCTAATCTAACCTATTCTAGACCCTAACCTAACCTATCCTAGATTTGGTTGGTTAGATTAAGTTATATTAGGGTTGGAAAATTTTTTTGATGCCTCATCTTTTCAAGATCTGAGACTTGTAAAGAATGTGTCAAATTTAAAAAAAAAAAAAAATGGAAATGTCTGAAAGGAAGAAAAGCCTAGGCTGTAAAACCTAGTTTGAGACTACGAGGGACACTGGTATTCTCCTGCAGGTAACAGTTGCAATAGTTTACATGGGGGCACCCATTAGCTAGGCTAGTACCCTGTAAAACAAATCTACCCTAGATTGCCCAACCAGTTTCTCTGGTCCCATGCTGCAGGAGGGCTAGTTTACTCTTCTCTCTTGGCTCCAGTCAAGGGATGAGTTTTAACATCCCTCCATTCTTACCACCCTATTCTCCTATCTCCCCCACCCCCCGAGCCATAACAAGTTCAACTTTTGGACAACACAAAGAAACACTCACTCTAGTATACAAGAAACACATACGGTCCATAATAGACTATGCCAGCAGCCCTGCCTTGATTCCTGTCATATCTAGCACACAGCTAAACAAGTTACAAATCACACAAAACACTGCACTTAGAATCATACTTGGTGGCACACAAACAACACCCATAGAACACCTGCTTACTGAAGCCAAGGTACTAACTATAAAACAACATCTGGACATGAGAGGCACAGGGTTCCTAGCATCTGTTGTAAACAATGCAAACAGCCTGTCACTATCTATGAAACCACACACCGACCCACAGACAAATAATAAACACACTACACAGATATTACACGAACATTCTAAATACCATACCACAACCTGCAAATGTAGCACAATATAAAAAAACCCCATTCACATACACCTCATCAGACAAGCACTGAACAATCTCCCTCACAACAAAATACTTACTCAACACCTCCCCACCTGACATAAGCAGCACAGAAACAACTCTCACGGTTCGAGAGAGTACATGTTACACGACTTTGCTGTGGACACCACCAGTCACTAAACACCTACAAACGCTGCATAGACAACACCCATACAGATCTTTGTTCACTCTGCCAAGTTAGTCCCCACACAGTCACACATCTCATAACTTGGCAGCTCTCAGACAGCACCACAGCATTTCACATGTCCATCAGTTATGGGTCGGATCCAGTCAGTATGGTGTCCTACCTGCATGGTGTGGGTTTCCTGGAATGACAGAGCCCGGTGAACCACCACAACCCCTCCCCTCCCCCAATCAAATCTTGTCATTACTGTCCTCTTTACACTGCATGAGCAAGCTTGTTACAGCTGACACTTGTAGGATCGTGCCCTTCCGGCCCTAACACTAGAAGGATCTGCGAATATTTTATTTTGCATGTTGTGGTGGAGCGAATGTGTGTGTGTGTGTGTGTGGGAAGGGCCATTCTCCCACCCCTTTCCCAATACCCTCTCCTTCCTTCCTTAAGAATGTGTGTGTGAAGGGCCATTCTCCCACCCCTTTTCCAATACCCTCTCCTTCCTTCCTTAAGAATGTGTGTATGAATGAGAATGTTTTTTTTCTTTTATTTATTTATATATTTATTTGATTTCATGTTTTGTTTAAAATGTTTTTTTTTCTCTTCCTCAGCTATTTACCCATTGTTTGATATTTTACAATAAGCCACTCTATGATAGATAAAGATTTGTAAAATTTAATCTTTCCTTTTTATAAGAGTGGCAGTAAAGTTATTGTATGCCCTATTTGAAAGAGAAGGGCTTCTATATAGCCTCAATACTGTGACAAGATCACTATATAATATATCGAGCTCGGAGGCGCCAGTTTTTCTTGATAAGTCCTAGGCATTGTGAACACTTGAGTGGCAGCTGGCAGGACCCTCCCTTCCCTGGGCTATCACGAGAGGCCTTGTTGTATTTTTTATTTTTTTATCAAGTGTGGTTGTTAGGCCCCTACTTGTACATTCATCTCGTTTATTGCATTTGTTGTTTTTTCATATATCTTGTTTGTTTGGTAGTAGCATTTAGTTAAATAAGATTGTGGATATTTCACCAATAAGTAGGATTATTTTTACGAGATCTCAAATTTATTCACCCCTATCTCTTGCAAATATTTACCCCATATTTTTTGTAAAGTAAAGGACTTTACATACAATCCGTTTCATTTCTCATGTCCGAATTAGTGTAGGAAGCGGGTTGGATCGACTGGGGTTAGAGTCTAGATTTTCGGCCTGCTACAACGTTAAACTGAAAGGGAGAAAATAGGGGCTTCTAGCTCAGTGAAGTTCGCTAGTGAGTTTGTGTTTTGGGGGGGTGGGTTGTGAATGGAGAGTGTGTGTGGAGGGTATTAGGGGCAGTGCAACTTGTTGAAGAATTGTGGTCCTCATTTAGTTATTTTTGATGGGGTAAAAAAAAGACAGCCAGGGTTAGGTGGGTCCCTGGTCAGTCTATACTTGTTGCAAAGGCCAGCTTGACTGCCAAAGGAAAATGTAATTTTCCTATTAAATTTCATGTTTTAATGAAGCAGTTATGAGCTAAAGTGATGTTAAAATTATTAAAAATTGCTGCTCAGTAAAGGCAACCTTTTCTTTCATACTGTCTTTCAAAAATTTCCTTGCAAAAAGTAAAGTATACGAGTCATCCACTATGTCACATTTTTAGTAATCAATGATTTGCTTTGATCCATTTATTGTCCCCTGAATATCTCCTTTTGAAAGCTGCATAGGTGCGGATTATGTAGATATCTGTAGAAGTGTTCAGTGATCAGAAAAGAAACTTATTCTGAAGGTGTTTATGTATATGGGAGTGGAGGGGGGGATTCAAAGAATTAGGAAATAGTGGATGCCAGAGCAATAGGATGAGTTAGAAGCTTCAGCCCCCCTTGCAAAAAATAGCTCAGTAGTCCTTCCTTCTCATGTTTTTTCTCATAACTACAATCTATCATGTTTCAAACAAAAGGTCTTTCACTTTCTCAAAAATCCCTAAATTTATCTTCCATGTCTCTTCTTTTTTTTTTCCTAAATCCATACACATTTCAACTTGGGCCAGGCTTTAATGTTGACATTGGTTTGTTCCAGATGACTTGAACCTAAAATAAAAAAAAAAATTAAGGATATGTTTTCACCCTCAGTCCTGAAGTAAATGAGCAAAAGAAAATTAAAGTATAAAAAATTTAAGCATAAGTTGAGTGTGAGAATGGGTTGTGCACTCCTATAACAATTATCCTTTAACAAATGTCTCAAGTTATATTTGTTGTTTCCTTAACCACTGAGACAAAAATGACTTGCAATGAATAATGATAATAATAATAGGGAATTTTTGTATGCCACTCTTCAAGACTGTGGGTCTTCACAGAGTCCCTCTCTATTGACTGAGCAAAAGATAGAAGAGGCGGGTCTTTAAGTGCATGCTTGAATGCACTTAGGGATGGTACTGAACATATCGCACCAGGTAAATCACTCCACATTCCTGGAGCCAAGGTGTCAAATTAGGATTCAGTCATGAGGCAGGATTTTGATCATAATTGTATAATTTCAGTAGTTAATTAAAACCTATTACAAACTAAAGAAAATAGTGCTGACTCCTCACATGTTGAGGACAGTGGGTCTAGGACAACTGCCTGTGGTTGACTCACAGCAGCCCTGATCTAGTCAACTGGCTACAGTAAGCTTGTCTACTAACTTACCCACTGTATTTAGGGGAATGTAGGTCTACCTTGATAATTGGACTTAGCAATATTAAGTTGTTGCTGGAGTTGTTTAGGATTGGTGTTTTAATGTGCCTATAAATTGAACCATATGTGCTGCACACAATTTTAAATAATTTATTCCTGTGAGATATTTCACTTAAGTTTAACCATAAGGGTGGCACTCAGACCATTTGGTAAAAGAATAGATTGTGTCTAACCTTTTATTATGAGCAATGATGGTTATGTTAAAAGCCTGTTCATGTCGTTTAATTACAGGGCATGTTCTTCTGACAACTTCTCATGACGGTACACTCAAAATTTTAGATCTTTTAGAAGGCCGGCCAATCTATACTCTTCATGGACACCAGCATGGCATCCTGAGTTGTAATTTTGATCTCCACGGAGATTACTTTGCGTCTGGCGGTCATGATAGGCAGGTTTGTTGTGATATTCAAATGGTATTTGATATTATATACTTGACCATATTTTTTGATGCACCCTGCTTATATTGATTTACTATGAATTGTGAAAAGAAATTAGCAATTAAATATAGCCATACTTAATATATATATATACCTTTTTTTTTAAGTTTTTCAACATTAATACTAAAAAACACAGAGTGGTGTTCTTATTGGGGGATTTTACTGTTTACTATTTGAATAACACTATTTCAGTATTTAGTCACGCCGTCTTTGGCAGCTATGAAGGTTTTGAAATGTCTTGGTATGCTATTAATGGATGTTTCTACTCTCCTTTTTAACTGTGGATGGTGATACCAGACAAGAATAATCTCATCGATCAACTCTTTGATTATTTGTATCTACGCTTCTCCTCCCAAAGTTTGTTCAGCATCAGGAGTATTGCATTCGACCTTCTTGGAGCACACTTTGTGTCATGGTGGATCTGTAGTAGTGTACACGGCTACAAATCCGAAGAGTGGCTCTGTTTCCATGCGGTATCCCCTCTTTCTGACATTAGCGGCGCTCTACCAGGCATTGCCTCTATCTTCACAGCCGAGCTGGTTCCAGTACACCACCCAATATGGGAGATAACGCTCGTGCCCTGTTGAGAGACTGGATTGTGATCTTTAGCGCCTCACAAAGCACCTAGGGTGCTCTCGGAGTATTTTAATCTCCCCATCTTCTATTTTGTAGTGTCTGTGTTGCCATCCCCGTAAGGGCCGCGGCGATTTGCCTTCCTGGCCGCCGTGCTGACGAGACTCGGCGCCCCGTCCGGCCCCAGCTTGGCATTCTTTTTCTTCCGCTAACCCCTATCTCGTCTTGTGTACCAATTCTCTTCCCCCCCCCCTCGTAAGCGGCGTGATGATTTGCCTTCCTGGCCGCCGTGCTGACGGGACTCAACACCCCGTCCGGCAACAGCTTAGCCTCTTCTTTTCTTAATTTTGCCTCTGTACGGGTCAACGGATGCGCCCACTGGGGGGCATCGTCTGCAGGATCGTGCCTTAGAGGAGGTTTGGTTGCCTGGGTCGTCACATTTTGTTTCTGGGAGGTCTTAGCACCGCAGTCCAGAGAAACTCCGTTATGCGGCTCCGCTGTTTTTAAAACGACGGTGGGAGGCGGGTTACCCCGCCTTGGCTTTATGGGCGCTATTTGGACTCACGATGACGATTTGGTGCATGCCCTCGGCTCCAGGAGCAGCCCAAAATAAAATATATACTTATATGGGTAAATTTAACAAACATAACTCCCAAGGTCTCTGGTCATCGTGCCTTGGATACTGACGGTAGACGCTTTGCTCCTTTTGGGTCAGAAGTCAACCCTGAGTTGGATTATGACCGATTTTTAGTCTTGAAAGCGAACGATAGTCCTCTTAGTAAGGCTGACATCTTCGAAATCTACGAGGATTTTGTTGAGAAATGTGGCGAACCTGCCCAAATGTGACTATGTAATGATTGCGCATTGATAGTCGAGGCAAAATCAAGCGATCAGCATCAGCGGATTAAGACCCTACAATCTTTAGCTTCTGTAGACATGTCCTCTGCTTCACACCCGACATTTAACACCAGTAAAGGTGTTATACGATCGGGAGAGTTAATAGATTACGATGTTGACAGGCTGGTATCAAAACTTACCAATCAGAAGGTTGTAAATGCCCACCGCATTTACAGATTTGTGAATGGCGCTAGGTTACCTACCGCCAATGCTTTGGCCATGTAAGCAAGTTTTGTAAACAGGCAAGGTTGTGTGTGAATTGTGGATCGGATTATCACGGGACGCACTGTTCTCAATAGCTGTGCTGCCATAACTGTGGTGGAGAACACCCTGCAACATCACAGCAATGCACTTTCTTTCTCTATGAGAGAGAAGTCATTGCCATTAGAAACAAGAACAGGGTCAGTTTTAGAGAGGCCAGAAGAAGACTAAAGAAGATGTATGTCCAACGTGGTCTGAGCTTTTCTCATGCTCTGCATTCTACCGGGCCAAGGAAAGGAAGAAGCCAGAGACCTACTGGTTCTCCTGTGCCTGACCAGTTTAAAAGTCCTCCCCGTCCTAAACGTACTTCTCCTAGTGATGAATACTCTTGGTCAGCACCTAACAGTGCTTCTGAGGTTACGAACAAGAAGAGGAACCTTCCATCCTCTCCTGGTTCCCCAAGAGTGGTTAAGCACCTTGTTACCGCTCCAGAACATGTAGATGCTGATCATGTTGGTCCTCAGGTGGTATCCATTCCACCCCTGGACATTCACCTTGCCCCTAAAGGACCAAGCTCTTCATCAGCTCCAAAGCGATTTATCAATCCACCCCCCCTTGTTGATACTGCTTTGGAATTCCTTGGATCCCTGAATGAGAAGGAACCAACCTTTGCTCCTTTCCAGGAGCTAGCTGTTGTGGAGGTGACCCCCTCATCTGAGGAGGACTCTCAAAAACTGATTCCTCATCCTTTTCTATCAGCATCGAATTCACAACTTTTGCCGATGTCCTCGCCACCACCATCACCTCTACCATCCCAACCAATACCACCAGCTGTGTCAACATCGTCTGTTCCCTCGACACCTAAAACTGACCCCTGGAGTTGCTTCCATCTCTGCTTCTCCAGGGAAGACAGTTCTCTCTTACATCCACTTATCAAAATCTGATGCGCCACCTCTTAAAGAAAAACCAAAGGCAAAACTCAAGCTTCCGATGCCTCCTTTGTCATACTCCAAGCCCCCGTAAGGGGCGCTGCGATTTGCCATCCTGGCCGCCGTGCTGATGGGACTCAGCACCCCGTCCGACCCCAGCTTAGCCTCTTCTCCTTCCTTCAAATAACTTGTTTCCTCGCTTTTCATACAACCTCTCCCACAATTTTCAATGGTCAGCCTCTAATTTCACAGGGTAGATGCTGACCTTCTTCTCAAGCCAACCGTCCCGGATCGGAGGTCCCATCCCTTGTGCTTTCGCAGGGGACCCTCCATACTTCTTTAACCGGAGAGGAGGCTTACTCCTCTCCTACGCCTACGGGTGTAGGGGACTCCCCCTCACCCCCTTCTCTGGAGGTGCTTTTGGGCACCTCCCTATCTCCAGCGGCAGTCCCTCCTTTGCTTTCTAAGGGAACTGCCAAGAAAGCCAGCAGGCAGCATATGGCCGACCGCCCCTCGTGTAAGCGGCTCGGTAGAGCAAACCCCCTTAGGGGGGAGAGGGAAGCCAGGCCCCTTCGGTCGCTTCCCTCAAAAGACCTGCTGGCAAGAATATTAAACCTTGCCGGGGTCAAGGCCTGTGCCTCCCCACTAAAGACTTATGACGCTGCCAAGGGGACCTGCGATGTCCTGAGAGAGGATGGCCAACTGGAGGCCCCTCCTGTGATAGACATGGTCCTTGAGGAAAACCAGCCTCAGACGGTAGGGCCTTCCATGGGGGGGGAATCCGGGCTCGGCGCCAAGCACCGAACCCGAATCCGCTCCTATGCAAGGTCCTCCTCAAACGGCTGGAGATTCACAGGCAGTACAAGGAGGGGAGGGATCTCTTCCGGATGATGCCCCTGCGACCACCAGGACCTCCATTTCAGAGAAGGACCTGGCTGAGGCAGGTCCATCTGGCCTGAGGGCTTCTACCGGCGAGGGTGAGAAGCGGGTTCATTCCCCGCCCTCCTCTCCAAAAGAGAAAAAGACGAAGAAGACTCGGGGCTCCTCTCCATCCGCGGGGGCTGCGGGGACGGATGGGTCTGCTGCCACTATGGCAAGCGACCAAGCCAAGATCGGCACATCCGGCCCCTCTGCCCTTCCGGTTGCGGAGCCCCTGACCAAGACCAAAAATGCGCAGGGTGGAGCCTCGATGACATCGGGGCCCCTCATTCAGAGGTTACCGGCGTTTTCGAGCCCGCTGGCTTCAAACGCTTCCTCGTTATTCGCTTCACTGATGGCACCATGTTGTCCAAGGGCAACATGATCCATCAGAGGAGAGGATTAGCTAGTGCAATTGGTAGAGAGCCGAAGGTGAGCCGTTTCTCGGACGGGAGCCTTCTGGCGAATGCGGCGAATCCCGCCGAGGCGGCCAGGATAAGTGCTCTTCGGACACTTCATGGCACCCCGGTGAGTGTGACGCCGCAATCTACCATGAACTTTGTGAAAGGAGTAGTTTATGCGAGGGAACTCGTTGACTACTCCATTGAGAACATCACCCTAGAGCTGGCCGACCATGGGGCGGTCAAGGTTGAACGTGTGATGAGAAAAAAAGGGAGGGGCCTCGAGACCCACCCCTACACTCTTCGTCACGTTCGACTGTGACAAGCTCCCTGAGTTGGTGCGTGCCGGTTGTTACCGCTATCGCGTGAAGGCATTCGTGCCACTGCCGCGGCGGTGCTATTACTGTCACCGCTTCGGCCATACGAATCGCTCATGTAGACGTGCAAAGTCGGGGTCACCCGAAGTCTGTGTAAATTGCTCCAAGGCCGCACACGATAAGTCTAAATTGTGTGTGGCCAAGTGTGTCAATTGCGGAGAGCCGCACCCTACTTCTTCGAAGCAATGTGGTGCATATTTCCTTGAAGAAATCCTGGCCGTTCAGGCCCAGGATCGACTCTCATTCCGCGAGGCTAAGGACTTGGTCTTGGCGCGACCGGTTCTGCCTGGGACGTCATATGCCTCAATAGTTAGAAAAGCTCCCTCTGCTCCTGGCCCATCCAGGCCAACGAGCACGGTTGTTTCCGCGCCCATTTGGAGCCCTTCTGCGGGTTCTACCCAACCCGGGCGCTCCCCTGGTAAAGCTGGCGGCAAAAAGGGTTCATACCCAGCCCAGGCTAAAACCAGGGCTTTCCCCACTTCCCCCAGCGTGACCGTTTCCCGTAAGGCGAAACGGCCACGCGCCTCCACCGAGTCGTTAGACTCACAGGAGGCAACACCCCTTAAGATGGTCGCTAGGCCATCTCCCGGGGTTCCTAAAGCTGTTCCCCGAAAGGAGGACAGCAACAAAGGAGCTTCGGCTCCTTCGCCCACGCCCCGAGGTGGAGCGAGTGGCTCGGAGACGGTGGTTCCTCGAAAAGAGGGCCCCCCGCCTCCGAAGCCGCAACGCCCGCCTAAGGTTTCGAGACGGAGGGAGGAAAAGACTCGCATGGCGAGCCCAACCTCCCCCAATAAGTCCTCGAAGGCCACAGCGCTTTGTCCGGCCAACAGCGCCCTGGGTTCTGCCCCCGGAAAGCGTACGGCCATTCCCGTGAGGGTCTTCAGTTCGAGGATGGCCCCCGCGTCTCCTCCGAGCTAGGCCTGGTGGGCATATTCCTTCAATGGAATTGCCGTGGACTCCGGGCCAACTGGGAGGAGCTGCGGAGGCTCGTCTCGTCCCGTTTCCCGTTAGCTATCTTTTTGCAGGAGATCATGCTAGGCGCGTGCCCCCTTCCCGCCCTCCCGGGGTATAAGGGTCTTGCGACACCACCACCGCGGGATGGCCGGGCTGGGGGATGCGCGGTTTACACCCGGCATGATGTCTCCGTTCTTCCTTTCTCTTTAGATACCTCCTTTCAGGCAGTGGCTGTGCAGCTGCACCTGGATAGGAGGTATACTATCATTTCTGCGTACATTCCACCGTCAGCTGACTTCGACGCGGGGGACTTCCGCCGCGTCGTGGCATGGTTGCCGAGGCCCTATCTCTTGCTTGGAGATCTGAACGGCAGGCATCCTCTCTATGGAGATTACTCCATAAATCCCAGGGGACAATTCCTTGCCGATCTGATCGAAGAGCTTGAGATGGGTGTCCTAAATGTGGATGAGTTTACGCATCACTGCCCGAGAACCGCTTCATTTTCTTGCCTTGACCTATCTTTGTGCTCTTCGGATGCACAGCCTGATTTTGATTGGGGGGTGGTCGATGACCTCCATGGTAGTGATCACTTTCCCATTCAAATATCATTTTCTAGGCCGCTGCCGCCGAGAGCCCGCCCCGGTGGTGCTTGGCGCGGGCGCGGTGGCCTGCATTTCAGGAAATGACTGAATTCTCTATCTCAGTCGAGGAGTTTAGGTCGGTAGATGAGGCCCCGTTGAGTTCTTCTCCGGCAACCTCATCGCCGTGGGCCTGACTACTATTCCTAGGACGTCTGGCCGTTTTGCACGCCGACCACTCCCATGGGGGTCGGCCGAGTGTGAGACGGCCCTCAAACAGAAGCATTATGCCTACATGCGCTATAAGCGCCGCCCAAACGATTTCACTGTCGCTGAATTTCGTCGGGCTAGGGCTAGGTTCCGGTATATTTCGAAGCACGCCCGCCGCTCTTCTTGGCGGGCATACGTGTCTTCACTTAACGGGAAGACCCCTTTAGCTGAGGTGTGGAAGCGAGTCAAAAGGATTCGGGGTAAGTTCTCGCAGGACCCCCCTCCCGTTCTCCAGGAGAATGGGACCGCAATCTCGGACTCCGCGTCCGTGGCGGAATCCTTAGCGACCGCTTTTTCCGCATTCTCTAGTTGTGATGCTGCTCCGCCAGCATTCAATGCGCGTCGTGATGTCGCGGAAGGCCGCCGACTGGACTTTACCTCCAGAGGCGCAGAAACCTTCAACGACAGGTTTACCCTGAGTAACTTGCGTTTCACACACTCTTCGTGTGCAGATACCTCTCCTAGTCCAGACCATGTCCCGTACGTCATGTTTGACACCTGGGTGAGCGAGGCATGGCCTTTCTGTTAGATTTGTTGAACAGGATCTGGGTAGAGGGTATCCTCCCAGATTCCCGGCGAATCGCTACTGTGCTCGCTTTTCACAAACCGGAGAGAGAGAGATCACTCTACCCCGGCGGGTTTCCGCCCAATCTCTCTAACCTCCTGCGTGTGCAAGTTGATAAAGAAATTGGTAAATGTTAGATTAGCTTTTTTTCTAGACAGCGTCAGCCATCTGTCTTCTGCACAGTGCGGCTTCCGCAAGTTCCACTCAACGTCGGATTCTCTGCTCCGACTGGAAAATGCCGTCTGCGAGGCCTTCCTTCGTAGACAGCACTACGCCACTGTGTTTTTCGATCTGGAGAAGGCCTATGATACCACAAGGCGATACGGTATCATGGAGACTCCACACGATGGGGGTGAGGGGACGCCTCCCAATGTTTATATCTGAATTTTTGCGAGATCGTTGATTCCGCGTACGGGTGGGGGGGGGGAGCCCTCTCTGTCACAATGCATCAGGAAGAGGGTGTCCTCAGTGTTACAATCTTTGCCCTGAGCATTGATGGCATCACCTCGTTGCTGCCGGAAGATGTTCTCGCTACGCTCTACGTGAACGACCTTTCTATCTCTTTTTCCCGTAAGGGGCGCGGCGATTTTCCATCCTGGCCGCCGTGCTGACGGGACTCAGCACCCCCTCCGACCCCATCTTATCTTCTTCTCCTTCTTTTAGACAGCCTGTATTTCTCTCCTAATTCGTCGCTTTTCATACAACCTCCCACAACTTTATCTGGTCGGCCTCTAATTTCACAGGGTAGATGCTGACCTTCTCAGCCAACCGTCCCGGATCGGGGCTGAGGGGGGAGGGGACAATGTTCCCTACCCCCTGAGCTCCGGTCCGGGATGTTTTTTTTTTTTAACAACCTGCTTCATCCCCACCCATACCTTCCTCACATCCCTTTTCCTTTCCTCTTCACACACTATCAATTTTACGCTGCGTCTAAGGTGGAGCCGCCATGCCGATGGACTGTCAGGACACCAGGCGGGAGGGGTGGTCCTGAATGGCGGCACCTGGCTCTGCCAGGCCTGTACGCATCCCTTGCAGTGAGGGGTGATGAGCTATTGCTTCCCGTATAAAAAATAGGGTCACCATGCCCAATGATGAACAAATTAAAAAAAAACAACCCTCAACTTCCCTTGTTCCATCGACGGAGCCGCCCTCGGGCAGCTCCACAGAAAAAATGGAGGTCCCCCCGCAGGGGACCCTCCATATTTCTCTCCCCAGAGAGGAGGCTTACTCCTCTCTTACGCCTACGGGTGTAGGAGGACTCCTCTGGAGGTACTTTCGGGCAGCGTCCTATGTCCAGCGGCAGTCCCTCCTTTTCTTTGCAAGGGGTCTGCCAAGAAAGCCAGCAGGCAGCCCATAGCCGACTGCTCCCCATTGAAGTGGCTCGATAGGGCAAACCCCCTTAGGGGGAAGAGGGAAGCCAGGCCCTTTCGGTCGCTTCCCTCAAAAGACCTGCTGGCAAGAATATTAAACCTTACGGGGTCAAGGCCTGTGCCTCCCCACACCTGACTAGTGACAATGATGCCAACGGGACCTCCGATGTCCTGGGGGGGGGGGGATGGCCAACTGGAGGCCACCCTTGAGATAGACATGGTCCTTGAGGCAACTCAGCCTCAGACGGTCTTGCCTTCCATGGGGGAGGAAATCCGGGCTTGGCGCCAAGCACCGAACCCGAATCCGCCCCTTGGCCAGGTCCTCACAAACGGCTAGGGTTTCCGAGGCAGTACAAGGAGGGGAGGGATCTCCTCCGACCAGTGCCCCTACGACTACCAGTCCATCTGGCCAGGGTGCTCCTACCGGCGGAGGTGAGAAGCGGGTTCATTCCCCGCCCTCCTCTCCAAAAAAGTAAAATGACTCGGGGCTCCTCTCCATCCGCGGAGGCTGCGGGTATGGATGGGTCTGCTGCCACTCTGGCAAGCGACCAAGCCAAGATCGGCCCATCCGGCCCCTCTACCCCCTCGGGTGCGGAGCCTCTGACTATGACTAAGACCAAAAGTGTACAGGTCGGAGCCTCGATAACATCGGGGCCCCTCATTCAAAGGTTACTTGGCGTTTTCAAGCCCGCTGGCTTCAAACGCTTCCTCGGTTTTCGCTCCACTGATGGAACCTTCTGGCGAATCGCTCTGAGGCGGCCAAGATAAGTGCTCTTCGGACATTTGATGGCACCCCGGTGAGTGTGACGCCGCACTCTACCATGAACTTTGTGAAAGGAGTAGTTTATGCGAGGGAACTCGTTGACCACTCCATATAGGACATCACCTTAGAGCTGGCCGACCATGGGGCGATCAAGGTCGAACGTGTGATGAGAAAACAGGGAGGGGCCTCGAGACCCACCCCTACACTCTTTGTCACGTTCGACTGTGACAAGCCCCTGAGTCGGTGTGTGCCGGTTGGTACCGCTACCGCGTAAAGGCATTTCTGCCAATGCCGCGGCGGTGCTATTACTGTCACCGCTTTGGCCATACGAATCGTTCTTGTAGACGTGCAAAGTCGGGGTCACCCGAAGTCTGTGTAAATTGCTCCAAGGCCGCACACGATAAGTCTAAATTGTGTGTGGCCAAGTGTGCCAATTGCGGAGAGCCGCACCCCGCTTCTTCGAAGCTATGTGGTGTATATCTCCTTGAGAAAGAAATCCTGGCCGTTCAGGCCCAGGATCGACTCTCATTCCGCGAGGCTAAGGACTTGGTCCTGGCCCGCCCGGCTCTGCCTGGGACGTCTTATGTCTCAATAGTTAGAAAGGCACCCTCTGTTCCTGGACCATCCAAGCCAACGAGAACGGTTGTTTCCGCCCTGATTCGGAGCCCTTCTGCGTGTTCTACTCAACCCGGGCTCTCCCCTGGTAAAGCTAGCGGCAAAAAGGGCTCACACCTAGCCCTGGCTAAAACCAGGCCATCTTCCCGGGTTCCTAAAGCTGTTCTCCGAAAGGAGGACAGCAACAAAGGGGCTTCGGCTCCTTCGCCCACGCCTAGCGGTGGGCTAAGGGGCTCGGAGACGGTGGTTCCTCGAAAAGAAGGCTTTCCCCCCTCCTCCGAAGCCGCAACGCCCGCCTAAAGTTTCGAGGTGGAGGAAGGAAAAGACTCTCATAGCGAGCCCACCCTTCCCCAATAAGTCCTCGAAGACGACAGCGCTTTCTCTGGCCAACAGCAACCGGAGTTCTGCCTCCGGGAAGCGTACGGCCATTCCCGTGAGGGTCTTCAGTTCGAGGAGGGCACCGCGTCTCCTCCGAGCTCGGTCTGGAGGGCATATTCCTTCAATGGAATTAGCGTGGACTCCGGGCCAACTGGGAGGAGCTACGGAGGCTCGTCTCTTACCGTTCCCCGTTATCTATTTTTCTGCAGGAGACCATGCTAGGCGCGTGCCCCCTGCCCGCCCTCCCGGGGTATAATGGTCTTGCGACCCCACCACCACGAGATGGCCGGGCTGGGGGATGCGCAGTTTACACCTGGCATGATGTCTTCCTTCTTCCTTTTACTATATACCTCCTTTCAGGCAGTGGCTCTGCAGCTTCACCTCGATAGGAAGTATACTATCATTTCTGTGTACATTCCACCGTCAGCTGATTTCGACGCGGGGGACTTCCGCCGCGTCGTGGCACGGTTGCCGAGGCCCTATCTCTTGCTTGGAGATCTGAACGGTAGGCATCCTCTCTGGGGAGATTACTCAATAAATCCCAGGGGACAAATCCTTGCCGATCTGATCGAAGAGCTTGAGATGGGTGTCCTAAACGTGGATGAGTTTACGCATCACTGTCCGAGAACTGCTTCATTTTCTTGCCTTGACCTATCTTTGTGCTCTTCGGATGCACAGCCTGATTTTGATTGGGGGGTGGTCGATGACCTCCATGGTAGTGATCACTTTCCCATTCAAATATCATTTTCAGGGCAACTGCCATCTGAGAGACCACCTCGGTGGTGCTTGGTGCGGGCGCGGCGGCCTGCATTTCAGGAAATGACTGAATTCTCTATCACAGTCGAGGAGTTTAGGTCGGTAGATGAGGCCGTTGAGTTCTTCTCCGGCAACCTCATCGCCGTGGGCCTGACTACTATTCCTAGGACGTCTGGCCGTTTTGCACGCCGACCACTCCCATGGTGGTCGGCCGAGTGTGAGACGGCCCTCAAACAGAAGCGTTATGCCTACATGCGCTATAAGCGCCGCCCGAACGATTTCACTGTCGCTGAATTTCGTCGGGCTAGGGCTAGGTTCCGGTATATTTCGAAGCACGCCCGCCGCTCTTCTTGGCGGGCATACGTGTCTTCACTTAACGGGAAGACCCCTTTAGCTGAGGTGTGGAAGCGAGTCAAAAGGATTCGGGGTAAGTTCTCGCAGGACCCCCCTCCCGTTCTCCAGGAGAATGGGACCGCAATCTCGGACCCCGCGTCCGTGGCGGAATCCTTCGCGACCGCTTTTTTTGCATTCTCTAGCCGTGATGCTGCTCCGCCAGCATTCAATGCACGTCGTGATGTCGCGGAAGGCCGCCGGCTGGACTTTACCTCCAGAGGCGGAGAACCCTTCAACGACAAGTTTACTGTAAGCGAGTTGCGTTCCGCTCTCGCTTCGTGCGCGGACACCGCCCATGGTCCGGACGATGTCCCGTACGCCATGCTTCGACACCTAGGTGAGCGAGGCATGGCCTTTCTGTTAGATTTGTTCAACAGGATCTGGGTGGAAGGTCTTCTCCCAGACTCCTGGCGAATCGCTACTGTGCTTGCCTTTCGCAAACCGGGGAGAGATCACTCTACTCCGACCGGTTTCCGCCCAATCTCTCTAACCTCTTGCGTGTGCAAGTTGATGGAGAAATTGGTAAATGTTAGATTAGCCTTTTTCCTGGACAGCGGAGGCCATCTGTCTTCCGCACAGTGCGGCTTCCGCAAGTTCCACTCCACGTCGGATGCTCTGCTCCGACTGGAAAATGCCGTCTGCGAGGCTTTCCTTCGTAGACAGCACTACGCCACGGTGTTTTTCGATCTGGAGAAGGCCTATGATACCGCATGGCGATACGGTATCATGGAGACTCTCCACACGATTGGGGCGAGGGGACGCCTCCCAATTTTTATATCTGAATTTTTGCAAGATCGTCGATTCCGCGTACGTGTGGGGGGGGAGCCCTCTCCGGCCCAAAGGAGCAGGAAGAGGGTGTCCTGCAGGGAAGTGTCCTCAGTGTCACACTCTTTGCCCTGAGCATCAATGGCATGACCTCGTTGCTGCCGGAAGATGTTCTCGCTACGCTCTACGTGGACGACCTTTCGATCTCTTTTGGCGCGGCCCAGATGCCAACTCTGGAGCGTCGACTCCAACAGGCATTGAACCGCGTCTCTCGCTATGCCGAAGCGCACAGGTTTCGGTTTTCTTTGGCCAAGACTAAGGTGGTGCACTTCTGCCGCCATCCACGGCTTCACCCCGACTCAGATTTGTTTCTTAAAGGGGTGCGCCTGGATGTGGTTGAGTTGCACCGTTTCCTTGGTCTTGTATTCGACCGACGCCTCACCTGGGAGGCTCATATTCGCAGCCTTAGGGTCTCTTGTACCCGCGCCATGGACATTCTCCGTTCCGTGACGTTCAGCGCTTGGGGCGCTGATAGGGCTACTGCCTTACTTTTTTATCGATCCTTTGTTCGTTTGAAGCTCGACTACGGATGCGAGTTTTATGCATCCGCAGCCGAGCGTTTATTGCGGAAGGTGGATTCGATCCACCACACCGGCCTTCGCCTTGCAACCGGTGCCTTCCGCACTTCCCCCATTGAGAGCCTGTTGGTCGATGCTGGGGAGATGCTAATCGCTCTGCGCCGCGTGCAGTGTATCACTCGACTGTACGCGCGAGCCCGGCGCCTCCCTCAGTCGCCAACAGCTCTCACTGCATCCGCAGCTGATCTCGATGGTGCCTATGCCGTCGAGAGACGCCAGTCATACCCTAAGCCTTTTGGGTTTAGGGCCAGGAAACTCCTTCGAGAGGTAGATATCGCTCTCGGGCCTGTGGCGCCCCTGGTTTTGCCCAGGACGCCACCCTGGAGGGTACCACATTTGGCTATTTGTCGCCACACCTCTGCTCCCAAAGCTTGTACTGCGCCGGGAGTATTGCGTTCGACCTTTTTGGAGCACACATCGTGTCACGCTGGAATGTGCCAGTGTATACGGATGGCTCCAAGCCCAAGAGGGGGTCGGCTTCCACGCCGTATTCCCTCTACCAGGCGCTGCGTCTGTCTTCACGGCCGAGCTGGTGGCAATACACCACTCGGTACGGGAGATTACGCGACGTGCCCGGTTCGGAGACCGGATTGTGATCTATAGCGACTCACAAAGCGCCCTGAGTGCTCTCGGGGCATTGGAATCTCCGCATCCCCTGGTTCGCGATATCCGTGACGCCACGGTTTTGGCGAGCCGGGCAGATGTCGAGATTATCTTCTGCTGGGTTCCTGGACATGTAGGAATTGCGGGGAATGAGCGCGCCAAAGAGTCCGCGAGGACTCTGCGCCTGGACCAGCGTTTCGCTCTTCCTCACACCGACTACATGGCAGGAATACGGGCAGCTCTTCGGACTGCTTGGCAAAGAAGATGGGAGACGGTCGAAGGGAACTTAAAGTTGCGTGCCATTGCGCCGCGACTGTTCGCATGGACCTATCCCCCAATGCTGCGGCAGCTTCAGGTTGCTTTCTGTCGTCTTCGAATCGGACACACTCGTGTGACGCATCGCTACTTGATGGAGCGCTCGCATGCGCCTTATTGCAACGACTGCGTCGTCCCCCAGACTGTTCGGCATATTCTTGTCGAATGTCCCAGTCTGGGTGATCTTCGCGCACGATACCTGTCTCGGTACCGGGATGGGCGGGGTCGCTACCGCCTGTCCCTTGTACTCGGGACGAGTGCGTGCACCATGACTGGTGGATTTATTGACTTTTTGGGGGAGGCCGGCCTTCTCCCCTTTATTTAAGGTTCCTTTTTTTTATTGTTTTGTTTGTAGGTTGCACTCTTCTGCACCGGGGTGAGGGGGACCTCCCCCGCTGCCGGAAGTTGCTTCGATTGTTGTTTTTCCAATTTATATCATTGTTAAGTTTTCATATTTTTACTTTAAAGTAGCCTAGTTCTAGGCTGTCGTGTTTTTCGGCGACTTATGCCCAAGTGGGTAGTTGCCAGATGGGCTCCATAAAATTAAAAAATTTAAATGTCATATTCTAAGCCCTTTGGGTTTACGGCTGGAAACTCCTTCGAGAGCTAGGGATAGTTATTGGGTCGGTGGCGCCCCTGGTTCTGTCCAGGACGCCACCCTGGAGGGTACTACCTCTGACTATTTCTCGCCACGCCTCTGCTCCCAGAGCTTCCACATCGCCGGGAGTATTGCATTTGTCCTTTTTTGAGCACACTTTGTGTCATGCTGTCACCGTGCCAGTGTATACGGATGGCTCCAAGTCCCAAGAGAGGGTCGGTTTCCACGCTGTATCCCCTCTGTTTGAAGTCAGCGGGACTCTCCCTGGCGCTGCATTTGTCTTCACGGCCGAGCTGGTTGCAATACACCGCTCGGTACGGGAGATAACGCCACGTGCCCGGTTCGGAGACCGGATTGTGATTTATAACGACTCACAAAGTGGCATGAGTGCTCTCGGGGCATTGGAATCTCCGCATCCCCTGGTTCGCAATATCCGTGACGCTACGGTTTTAGCGAGCCGGTCGGATGTCTAGATTATCTTCTGCTGGGTTCCTGGATATGTAGGAATTGCGGGGAATGAGCGCGCCAAAGACTCGCGAGGACTGGGCTCCAGACCAGCGTTTCGCTTTTCCTCACACCGATTACATGGCAGGAATACGGACTTCTTGGCAAAGAAGATGTGAGACGGTCGATGGGAACCTAAAGTTTCGTGCCATTGCGCCGCGACTGTTCCCATGTACCTACCCCCGAATGCCGCGACGGCTTCAGGTTGCTTTCTGTCGTCTCCGAATTGGGCACACTCGCGGGACGCACCGCCATTTGATGGAGCGCTCGCCTGCATCTTACTATGAAGAGGGCTTTGTCCCACAGACTGTTTGACATATTCTTGTTGAATGTCCCGGTTTGGGTGATCTCCGCGCACTTTACCTCTCCCAGTACCGGGACGAGCGAGCGTGGTCGCTACCGCTTGTCCCTTGTACTCTGGACGGCATCGTGCACACCGACTTGTGGACTTTACGACCTTTTGGAGGAGGCTGGCCTCCACTTTATTTGACCATTTTTTTTTCTGTTTGTATGTAGCATGTTCCTGGGCAGGGGGGGCTCCTCCCGACGCCGGAGCAGGCTTCCTTCTTGCCTTTTTTTCGGTTATTTTCTTAGCCTTTGTCATTTTTTATCGTTGTTATTTGTTATTTACATATTGTTAATTGTTTTTTAATATAGCCTAGTAGTAGGCTGTTCTGTACTGCGACTTATGCCCAAGTAGGCAGTGGCCAGATGGGTTACCACAAGGAGAAAATAAATGCGCCGGGGGGAGGTGAGCCTTTCCCCGACGCCGGAGCTTGCTTATTTTGTTTTGTTTTTACTCATTTCTTTGCCTTAGTTGTTTTTTTTATCTTTGTTTGTTTTTAATCTAGCTTAGTTTGAGGCTGTAGCGTCATTACGGCGACTTTTGCCCTAGTAGGTATTCGCCAGATGTGCCCCTAAAAAAAAGTCAGATGGGCGCTTAAAACAAAGCGCTATAAGTGCCTGCGTGTAATTATTCTACCTTGTGTGAATTTCACCAGGGAAGCGCTCGATTTCGATTCATTTCCAAGGTCGCTCCCTCTTGGTTTGCATCAGTCTCTTCTTTAATTGGGAGAACTGCGCTTTAATAGTTGTGTCCAAAGGATCTAGGCTAGGTTTGCCCACAATCTCGTCCCGTTCTCCAGGAAGCGCCCGGACGGTCAGTTCCGATCCCTATTCTTGGCGGAATGCTTCGCGACCACTTTCTCTGCATTCTCAAGTCGGAATTCGTCGCACGGTCGCAGAACTCCACTAATGAACTTTACTTTGAAAAACGGGAACCTTTCAACGACCTGTTTTCGTTATGTGAATTGCATTTCTCTTTCGCTTCATGCAAGGACACCGTCCCTGGTCCAGACGATATCCCGTATGCCATGCTCTTACACTTGGATGAACACTGCATTGGCCTTTACTTATCTTTGAAAGGATCTTGTCACCCTTCTCATATTCTTGGCGAATTTTTACTGTGTTCGCTTTTTGTAAGCTGTGGAGAGATGGTTTCACTGTCGCTGGTTTTCCACCCAATTTTACCCACCTTCGTGTGTGTGCAAGTTGGAGAAAATGGGAATTTTAGTTTAACCTATGTCCTGGACAGCGAGGGCTACACCTTCCGCTCGTGGTTTCTGAAATTCTACTGTCTACAAAGGATTCCTTCATAGCCAACAATTCGTTCTATTTACTTGATTTGGAGAAGGCCTATGATACTGCATTGAGACACAGTACCTATAATGCATGTCTATTCTATGATGGTACGCGGACGCTTCCCGGTCTTCTGAATTTCTGAGAGCGCAAATTTCGCGCACGGATTAGACGAACCTGTAAGACAAAAATGAGTCCCGCATGGAAATGTCAATGCCACTCTCTTTACCGTGAACATTAACGTTATTACCGAAACTTGTTCTTGCTACACTACGTGGACGACTTTTCGATTCTCTTCAGCCATAGACTAGACCTTTGGAGTGGCGTTTACAACGGGCTCTGAACTACCCTCGTTATTCCCTTTTGTTAACAGGGCTCGTCTAGTCGCACCGTTTCCTTGGTTTCGTTTTCGATCAACGCCTCACCTTGGATACACATTTCTTCTACCTACAGGATGGAACAGGCGGATATCTGGAATATTGCGCGTCCCATCAACTGCAGGTGGATTTGCAGGCAGAGGGGCTGCTTCTAGCAGCGAACGGCTAGCCGGGCGGATGAGATCCTCGATTCATCCAACGGCCAATTGTAGGGGAGTAAACCTTCCAAATCAGGAGAGGAGCCCCGAAGGCGGACCAGTGCGCTGTGCTCAATGACTCCGGCAGCTTCTGCAGCCAACCTGGTGCCAAACGTACTGCTCTGCATTCCTTTGGATGACACTGACGAGACCGAGAGGGGGATCTTGACGACCGGGCAACCCAGGATCTACATACACTTCGCCCAGGCCTGCGCCAGTGCTGCAGTTCCACCACAGACTGACTTCCATGGCGCAATCTCAATTGTCTTCCGAGACATGGATGTCAACACTTCTCCTTTCTCTTTACAAACTTTTTGGCGGAGATGCCCTCGTTGATTTTCGCGTCTCACTATTAAGTAATGACAACAATAACCTTTTGCAGGTGATGGTTTGGAAGACCAATTTCGAACCCGTAAGTCCATGCCCTCAACTCGAGGTGACCCTTTCCGGGGGGCCATCGAATAATCATCCGCAAGATGTCACCGTCTGTTTAGAAGAAGAGGATGACAACGATGGCGTGGATAAGAATTCCGAAAGTGATCTCTCGCCTTCGATGGAAGAGAGAGAATTGGCTCAAATTTTGCGTTCTCCTTCCTCTCCGAAGTCTGTGAAGAAAGGAGAAAACGTCCATCTCAAAAATAGGGCGAGTTATTTCAGGAATTTTAAATTATGAGTGTAGTGTTAACGAAGTTGTGGCAGGCTGCTTCTGAGTATGGTTGGGTGTGAATTTTTTTTTTAATGGATGTTGCTCTGATCGCAGATTGATGGGTAGGCTTCTTACCCAGCGATGCTTTTCACTGCCAAGGGGTAAAAGGGGGCGGGAAAGCGCGATTATATCACAGGGAGAAGTCTAGCGGTAGAGAGGTAGGAGAGATTACGAAGAACAAAGGACCATCGGCCAGGATTAAAGGCCATTGCTCTGAGTCCTGGCAGGAAGAGAGAAAAGGAAAGAGGAGCGACACGGGACTGAGTACGCATGGTACTTAACGAGCACTTGAGATACGAGGAGTGTTGTATGGCAGGTGGTACAGGTGAGATGGAGGTTGGGGTGATATATAAGGTATACGTGAGTTAGTCTGATGTGACTCAGGCGTAGGCGGGTCAGCACTACCTCTTTATTGGGGGAGCGTTGGGAGGACGAAGACCAGTAACCGAGGTGGTGGTTAATGTAGGGAAGTTTGTCAGGCAGCTATCCATTGTGCATTAACGATGTTCAGATGTGGAAGAGCAGCTGGGCAGAAGGCTGTCTGAGGAGCTTGGTATGCTGCTTCATTGCTAGGCACCCCAATATGGCGGGGCACACAAAAGAGGGTGACAAGTTTATTGTGTGAGGTGGAAAGTTCACACATCCGAAGATTGGGATGGGAGTAGTGGGACAATCCAGAAATCGTCCTTCGGGAATAGGTGACCTGCATTAATTCGGTAAGAAGGAGTAGACATAGCATGGAGGGCCGCCTGGGTTGTTTACAGCTCTACTGTGTACGATGAACACCCGGGATGACGACTGAAGGAAAGTGAGTGCCGAGGCATCGTCTCCACAACAATGGCAGCAGATGAGTCATGGATTGAATGAGAACTATCAGTGAAGATGACTGCCCTGAGAGTGAGTGGACCCAGGTTGAAGAACTCTGATAGGAGAACTTTAACCAGCTTCAGAGACGCATCTGGTCCACTCAGGAGGTTCATCCTTGGGCAGAAGAACCCCCTCGCAACCCCCTTCCATGCACACATCATCCACTCCCTCCTCGGTCAGACCTTTCACTCACACTCATTCGCAATATCAACTCACTCACCCCCGTTTATGCCGGCCCCTTGCAATCTAGACCAAAAGGGGGGGGGAGGTATAATTTAATTTCCTTGTGTCTTTTTAGACAAGGTACCCCAGCTGATAAAGAAATTCATATAAAGAGTAGAATGACACTTGATGGCATGCCAGGGGGCACCAGAGGCGGTCCTCATTAGGAATGGAGGTGCAGACAGAGTTGGTAAGGCGTTTTGCCACCAACCACGTGTAGGAAACCCTTCCGCGTTGATCAGTGTGGACATGTAAATGGCTTCACCAGATTCCAGGGTGAGAAGAAGATACAACTGTGTTGTGATTTGTTGTGTGTGTGGGAATGTACTTGGTGGGAGCTGTCAGACTCGACGCACCGCCAGAGTGATGCAGTTCTCTACAAAATTACTAAAGAAGTTGGCAACCGCCCCTTCGCGTACACAGACTTGCGGACAATCTGATTTTTTGGAGGAGGTTGGCCTCCATTTTATTTGACTTTTTGTTATCGGTGTTTCTTTCTTGTTTTTTTGCCTGTTTTTCTGTATCTAGCTTAGTATTAGGCTGTAGTGTGATTACGGCGACCTTTGCTTTACTAGGCAGTCGCCAGATGGGCCCCTTAAAAAAAAGCACCCCTCTAATACATGGCAATATCTTTCCCTTAAACTGGGCTTTATGTTCGTACTTTTCATGGTCGGATTCCTTTGTTAAGCTTGTTCCGGTGGTCTTTTTATTCTTGGTTTTCTACTTTTCCTTTTCCATTAAATGTAGATCAGCTATCAAACGTCCAATCTTCCTCCGAGGTTTTTTTTGCGCTCCCTTGCCAATTGTCGTCTTGCTCTTTTAAAATGGTTTGTCTGACTGATATTTATTTCTGCAGGATGGTCCCCCACCCTCCTCCTCCTCAGACACGAAGATAGCTCGGGAGCTAAGTGATATCAAGCGACACCTCGACCAAGTCCTTTCTCAGATCTCGACCTTGACGCAAACGGTCATCCTTATCGAAGAGAGAGTATCGGTGTCAGAAAATAAAATTGCCGAGCTCGTCAGTAACCAATCTTGAATGTAAGACTTAATGAGAAGTGTGTAGTAATATGGTGCAGTTGTGTTGTTGAATAACAGTGTTGAACGGGTGTCTGTGATAGTACCCCGCCCCTATGTAAATGGGCGTTGCTCTCATTAAATGGTGGTTTTTGTTAGCAGTGGGATAAATGTCACATTGGCTTTTTATTCCTTTCTTTTTCTATCCATCAAGAACTCCAGGGAAGGTTCGATATTGATTAGTTATCAGTATTTTCATAAATGTCATCTGCCGGATAAAAACAGATTCCAAGTTGTTTCGTCTTTATTTAACAAGACCATGCGGGTTTGCGGGAATCATACCCCAAATTATCAGTTGTTGATTAAAGGCAAACGCGGTCGTTTCGTAGTTTTTCGATTTCATGCTGTTAATTTTTATTTTGTCAGTCAAAGTTATTTGAATAATTGAAAAACAAACGAAACGGTCTAATTTTAATCCTTTCTACCTGGCATCCAGTTTACTGGTGTTAGATGTTTTTAGATAAACTAATTGTCAGATCTGAAATGTACATTCCATTCTATGTTGCTTGCATATGCCTAAAGAAATGCCAACGCTCAGAATTGTTCCCAATGGTTACTAACTGTATGCCACCTGTATTATTCATGAATAATACAATTTAGAAAGTTGTTTTTTTTACAGCAACTATCAGAATATATCTTAGTGGTGCATATGAATTTTTAAGCTTGTATACATTTCGTATAATTAAACTACTTATGAAAAACGAATTTTATCCAATTGTAGATGATTTTGGTCATGAGAGTGAAGTTTATGACACTGAGCCAGGAACTCTTTTAAAACTTCTTTGGGGGAGTGAAGTTTATGACACTGAGTCAGGAACTCTTTTAAAACATCTTTGGGGGAGAGGGGCTCTTAAGCTGAGTTTAAAGTCTATTTCCCCATCCTGAGCGAAGTTAAGGTACATTGTGTATGATCCGTTGCCAGGGGGTACCAGGATTTAGGTTAACTTGTCTATGGTGACTCCTGGTTTGGTTCGGAGTGAGAAATTGCATGCCCACTCCGAGATCCTTCCATACGACATTGTAGACAGGGACGATAAAAATAAAGATCAAAAGTAGCGAGTTGCGAACAGTTTCCTGCGTCGTCGAACCACCGTTGGCGAGCGACGTATCGACTACGCATTCCTAAGTCTTAAAAAGACCCGAGCGAAGCTTTAAAACCGCCCGTTTGCACTTCTCGGCACTACAACATTACACCCCAGCTCTAAAATCTGCTTATCTCCTTCTAGGCCGTATGATGAAAATAATTAACGAGACAATAGTAGATACAGACTAAACTGCTTTAGGGTAGATCAGACCGATTAATCCCTAAACTTACCTTCATAGGATCTTTTTCTTTATACAAACGTCGGTCCCAAACACGGCCTCGGCGGCGCCCACTCAATGCCTCATTTTTTGTCTTTAACGAGGACCTGATGATGATAAGTCATTTTATTAGATGTTAACATCTTAAGGTGAATGTATTTTTTTTAGTACATTAACGGAACCAAAGTGAATGGAATTAGATATGGTTAACTAGTAGTTTGAAGTAGTTGCCCTGTAAAGTTATATATAGGTCGTGGCGGCAGGTTCTGAATTTCCTGCAGTCGCTGCCTGCCGCGTCAGAGTGACCCCGTCCGGGTGTCTGGAGGGAGAATGAGGAGATCGAATACAATCTTTATTTACACATATCTTATATTTACAAATAATAAAATAAGGTAAACAGACCTAAGTCGCGTGCTCTCACTTATTCTGACTTATGACCTTCAAAACTTTCAATAATTCCCGGACTAACCTTGCGAGGACATTAGCAATTATATTCGAAAGAGAATGTAAAACAACATGAGGGTTTCAAATTTTGTTAGAATAGGCTGAATAGTTACGATGTTATTGCCAAAAAAAACTCCTTAAAAAGTAAGATGGTTACCATCCGACCGACATAGTAGAGTCGTTGAATGCGACTAAAAATAGGTAAATTAGGACAAAAAAAAACTTACAATATTCTAAATCATAGTGGCCACACGCTTTCATGGTCTATTATAAACTGTTGGGGTGGTACCCAATCTCGTGCCCGGTTACATATAGGGTTTTAGTTGGATTCCTCCCCCCCCCCCTTGTTTCTTTCTCTACAGACATTGATAGCCTGGTCTCACATGGTTATAAAAGGGGTACCAACTGGGTACGAGTTAAAATGTTAACAAATGGATTAAAATGTTCCCGAGACAAAATGCAACACTGGGCAAAGGGTCTATTCTCAAGTTAGGTAAAATAGCAGAGCACATCGCCGCAAATCTTATACATCTACCTAACACATGGGCTAGTTAGGCATGGCACTGTGGGGCATATCCCTCGGTGAGCTGCGAGTGTCAAATTCTTAGTCTGTCTAGGATAACCTCGGTGCCTTGTTATTTGAGCCGAGCTTCCCAAGGATGGACAGATTGTTTAATTTGTAAAAAGCTTGCTATTCACATGTTGGTTCCATTCAGTCTGTCACCTTTTCCAAACATGGTTCCTTATTATTGGGTAGATCTAATATTGTTGAGTTTCTCGCGTCGTGCCAGGTTTGGAGAACGGATAGTGATTTCTAGCAACTCAAAGCGGCCTGAGTGCTCTCGAGGCTTTGTAATCTTCGCACGTCATGATTCGTAGTGGATGTCGATATTGTTTTTTAGTGAGATTATGGACGTATTGGGATTTTCCCCGTAAGAGGCACGGCGATATGCTCTCCTGGCCGCCGTGCTGACGGGACTCAGCGCCCCGTCCGGCCCCAGCTTGGCATCCTTTTTCTCCTGCTAACCCCTACGTCTTCTGTACCAATTCTCTTCCACCCTTCATCGTCCTTCCATCTACGTTTGTTTGTCGATCTCGGTGTATCAGAGTTGTCCGTGAGGGGACGCGACCTTTTAGCTGGTCCTGCCTGTGTTGGTAGGTGGGTGCCTGAGCCGTCGTGGCACTCTTGGGGGGTTGGGGGTCTGCTTTACCAACCGGTAAATTTCTGAGGCTTTCCGGCCATTTTTTAAAACAGTTTGGGTCAGGGGTCGACGGGCTTACTATCCTGGTCCCCGTAAGGGGCGCGGCGATTTGCCATCCTGGCCGCCGTGCTGACGGGATCCAGCGCTCCGTCCGGCCCCAGCTTAGCCTCCCTTCCTTCAGATAGCCCGATTTCTCCCCTACCTCGTCGCTTTTCATACAACCTCTCCCACAACTTTCTCTGGTCAGCCTCTAATTTCACAGGGTAGAATGCTGACCTTCTTCTCAAGCCAACCACCCCGGATGGGGGCTGAGGGGGGAGGGGACATTGTTCCCTAACCCCTCAGCTCCGGTTCGGGATGGGTTTTTTTTAACAACCTGCTTCATCCCCACCCATACCTTCCTCACATCCCTTTTCCTCTCCTCTTCACATTCTATCTGTTTTACGCCGTGTCTAAGGTGGAGCCGCCATGCCGAAGGACTGCCAGGCCACCAGGCGGGAGGAGTGGTCCCAAATGGCGGCGCCTGGCTCTGCCGGGCCTGTAAGCACCTCTTGCAGTGCGGGCTACTGCAAGAGGTGGTGAGCGATTGCGTCCCGTAAAACAAAGAGGGTCACCATGCCCAATGATGAAAAAAAAAAACATCTCCCCTTAATTCCCCCTAAAACAACGCAGCCGCCCTCGTGCAGCTCCACAGAAAAGATGGAGGTCCCCCCCCCCTGTGCTTGCGCAGGGGACCCTCCATACCTCTTTAACTGGAGAGGAGGCTTACTCCTCTCCTACGCCTAAGGGTGTAGGGGACTCCCCCTCACCCCCTTCTCTGGAGGTGCTTTCGGGCACCTCCCTATCTCCAGCGGCAGTCCCTCCTTTGCTTTCTAAGGGGACTGCCAAGAAAGCCAGCAGGCAGCCCATTGCCGACCGCCCCTCGTACAAGCGGCTCGGTAGGGCAAACCCCCTTAGGGGGGAGAGGGAAGCCAGGCCCCTTCGGTCGCTTCCCTTAAAAGACCTGCTGGCAAAAATATTAAACCTTGCCGGGGTCAAGGCCTGTGCCTCCCCACTAAAGACTTATGACGCTGCCAAGGGGACCTGCGATGTCCTGGGAGGGGATGGCCAACTGGAGGCCCCTCCTGTGATAGACATGGTCCTTGAGGAAAACCAGCCTCAGAAGGTAGGGCCTTCCATGGGGGGGAATCCGAGCTCGGCGCCAAGCACCGAACCCGAATCCGCCCCTATGCAAGGTCCTCATCAAACGGCTGTGGATTCTCAGGCAGTACAAGGAGGGGAGGGATCTCCTCCGGATGATGCCCCTGCGACCACCAGGACCTTCTCCATTTCGGAGAAGGACCTGGCTGAGGCCGGTCCATCTGGCCTGGGGGCTTCTACCGGCGGGGGTGAGAAGCGGGTTCATTCCCCGCCCTCCTCTCCAAAAAGGAAAAGGACGAAAAAGACAAAGAAGACTCGGGGCTCCTCTCAATCCGCGGGGGCTACGGGGACGGATGGGTCTGCTGCCACTTTGGCAAGTGACCAAGCCAAGATCGGCACATCCGGGCCCTCTGCTTCCCCGGGTACGGAGCTCCTGACGATGACAAAGACCAAAAGTGCACAGGGCGGAGCCTCGATGACATCGGGGCCCCTGATTCAGAGGTTACCTGGCGTTTTCGAGCCCGCTGGCTTCAAACGCTTCCTCGTATTCGCTCCACTGATGGCACCATGTTGTCCAAGGGCAACATGATCCATCAGAGGAGAGGATTAGCTAGTGCAATTGGTAGAGAGCCGAAGGTAACCCGTTTCTCGGACGGGAGCCTTCTGGCGAATGCGGCGAATCCCGCCGAGGTGGCCAAGATAAGTGCTCTTCGGACACTTCATGGCACCCCGGTGAGTGTGACGCCGCACTCTACCATGAACTTTGTGAAAGGAGTAGTTTATGCGAGGGAACTCGTTGACTACTCCATTGAGGACATCACCCTAGAGCTGGCTGACCATGGGGCGGTCAAGGTCGAACGTGTGATGAGAAAACAGGGAGGGGCCTCGAGACCCACCCCTACACTCTTCGTCACGTTCGACTGTGACAAGCTCCCTGAGTCGGTGCGTGCCGGTTGGTACCGTTACCGCGTGAAGGCATTCGTGCCACTGCCGCGGCGGTGCTATTACTGTCACCGCTTCGGCCATACGAATCGCTCATGTAGACGTGCAAAGTCGGGGTCACCCGAAGTATGTGTAAATTGCTCCAAGGTCGCACACGATAAGTCCAAATCGTGTGTGGCCAAGTGTGTCAATTGCGGAGAGCCGCACCCTGCTTCTTCGAAGCAATGTGGTGCATATCTCCTTGAGAAAGAATTCCTGGCCGTTCAGGCCCAGGATCGACTCATTCCGCGAGGCAAAGGACTTGGTCCTGGCGCGCCCGGCTCTGCCTGGGACGTCATATGCCTCAATAGTTAGAAAGGCACCCTCTGCTCCTGGCCCATCCAGGCCAACGAGCACGGTTGTTTCCGCGCCCATTCGGAGCCCTTCTGCGGGCTCTACCCAACCTGGGCGCTACCCTGGTAAAGCTGGCGGCAAAAAGGGTTCATACCCTGCCCCGGCTAAAACCAGGGCTCCCCCTTCTTCCCCCAGCGTGACCGTTTCCCGTAAAGCGAAACGGCCACGCGCCTCCACCGAGTCGTTAGACTCACAGGAGGCAACACCCCTGAAGATGGTCGCTAGGCCATCTTCCGGGGTTCCTAAAGCTGTTCCCCGAAAGGAGGACAGCAACAAAGGAGCTTCGCCCACGCCCCGAGGTGGAGCGAGTGGCTCGGAGACGGTGGTTCCTCGAAAAGAGGGCCCCCCGCCTCCGAAGCCGCAACGCCCGCCTAAGGTTTCGAGGCGGAGGGAGGAAAAGACTCGCATGGCGAGCCCAACCTCCCCCAATAAGTCCTCAAAGGCAACAGTGCTTTGTCCGGCCAACAGCGCCCGGGGTTCTGCCCCCGGGAAGCGTACGGCCATTCCCGTGAGGGTCTTCAATTCGAGGAGGGCCCCCGCGTCTCCTCCGAGCTAGGCCTGGAGGGCATATTCCTTCAATGGAATTGCCGTGGACTCCGGGCCAACTGGGAGGAGCTGCGGAGGCTCGTCTCGTCCCGTTCCCCGTTAGCTATTTTTCTGCAGGAGACCATGCTAGGCGCGTGCCCGCTGCCTGCCCTCCCGGGGTATAAGGGTCTTGCGATCCCACCACCGCGGGATGGCCGGGCTGGGGGATGCGCGGTTTACACCCGGCATGATGTCTCCGTTCTTCCTTTCTCTTTAGATACCTCCTTTCAGGCAGTGGCTGTGCAGCTGCACCTGGATAGGAGGTATACTATCATTTCTGCGTACATTCCACCGTCAGCTGACTTCGACGCGGGGGACTTCCGCCGCGTCGTGGCACGGTTGCCGAGGCCCTATCTCTTGCTTGGAGATCTGAACGGCAGGCATCCTCTCTGGGGAGATTACTCCATAAATCCCAGGGGACAACTCCTTGCCAATCTGATCGAAGAGCTTGAGATGGGTGTTCTAAAGGTGGATGAGTTTACGCATCACTGTCCGAGAACCGCTTCATTTTCTTGCCTTGACCTATCTTTGTGCTCTTCGGATGCACAGCCTGATTTTGATTGGGGGGTGGTCGATGACCTCCATGGTAGTGATCACTTTCCCATTCAAATATCATTTTCAGGGCAACTGCCGCCTGAGAGACCACCTCGGTGGTGCTTGGCGCGGGCGCGGTGGCCTCTATTTCAGGAAATGACTGAATTCTCTATCTCAGTCGAGGAGTTTAGGTCGGTAGATGAGGCCGTTGAGTTCTTCTCCGGCAACCTCATCGCCGTGGGCCTGACTACTATTCCTAGGACGTCTGGCTGTTTTGCACGCCGACCACTCCCATGGTGGTCGGCCGAGTGAGACGGCCCTCAAACAGAAGCGTTATGCCTACATGCGCTATAAGCGCCGCCCGAACGATTTCACTGTCGCTGAATTTCGTCGGGCTAGAGCTAGGTTCCGGTATATTTCGAAGCACGCCCGCCGCTCTTCTTGGCGGGCATACGTGTCTTCACTTAACGGGAAGACCCCTTTAGCTGAGGTGTGGAAGCGAGTCAAAAGGATTCGGGGCAAGTTCTCGCAGGACCCTCCTCCCGTTCTCCAGGAGAATGGGACCGCAATCTCGGACCCCGCGTCCGTGGCGGAATCCTTCGCGACCGCTTTCTCCGCATTCTCTAGCCGTGATGCTGCTCCGCCAGCATTCAATGCACGTCGTGATGTCGCGGAAGGCCGCCGGCTGGACTTTACCTCCAGAGGCGGAGAACCCTTCAACGACAAGTTTACTGTGAGTGAGTTGCGTTCTGCTCTCGCTTCGTGCGCGGACACCGCCCATGGTCCGGACGATGTCCCGTACGCCATGCTTCGACACCTGGGTGAGCGAGGCATGGCCTTTCTGTTAGATCTGTTCAACAGGATCTGGGTGGAAGGTCTTCTCCCAGACTCCTGGCGAATCGCTACTGTGCTCGCCTTTCGCAAGCCGGGGAGAGATCACTCTACTCCGACCGGTTTCCGCCCAATCTCTCTAACCTCTTGCGTGTGCAAGTTGATGGAGAAATTGGTAAATGTTAGATTAGCCTATTTCCTGGACAGCGGAGGCCATCTGTCTTCTGCACAGTGCGGCTTCCGTAAGTTTCACTCCACGTCGGATGCTCTGCTCCGACTGGAAAATGCAGTCTGCGAGGCTTTCCTTCGTAGACAGCACTACGCCACGGTGTTTTTTGATCTGGAGAAGGCCTATGATACCGCATGGTGATACGGTATCATGGAGACTCTCCACACGCTTGGGGCGAGGGGACGCCTCCCAATGTTTATATCTGAATTTTTGCGAGATCGTCGATTCCGCGTACGGGTGGGGGGAGCCCTCTCTGCCCCAAAGGAGCAGGAAGAGGGTGTCCCGCAGGGAAGTGTCCTCAGTGTCACACTCTTTGCCCTGAGCATCAACGGCATCACCTCTGTGCTGCCAGAAGATGTTCTCGCTACGCTCTACGTGGACGACCTTTCGATCTCTTTTGGCGCGGCCCAGATGCCAACTCTGGACCGTCGACTCCAACAGGCATTGAACCGCGTCTCTCGCTATGCCGAAGCGCACAGGTTTCGCTTTTCTTTGGCCAAGACTAAGGTGGTGCACTTCTGCCGCCATCCACGGCTTCACCCCGACCCAGATTTGTTTCTTAATGGGGTGCGCCTGGATGTGGTTGAGTCGCACCGTTTCCTTGGTCTTGTATTCGACCGATGCCTCACCTGGGAGGCTCATATTCGCAGCCTTAGGGTCTCTTGTACCCGCGCCATGGACATTCTCCGTTCCGTGACGTTCAGCGCTTGGGGCGCTGATAGGGCTACCGCCTTACTTTTTTATCGATCCTTTGTTCGCTCGAAGCTCGACTACGGATGCGAGTTTTATGCATCCGCAGCCGAGCGTTTATTGCGGAAGGTGGATTCAATCCACCACACCGGCCTTCGCCTTGCGACCGGTGCCTTCCGCACTTCCCCCATTGAGAGCCTGTTGGTCGATGCTGGGGAGATGCCACTCGCTCTGCGCCGCGTGCAGTGCATCACTCGCCTGTACGCGCGAGCCCGGCGCCTCCCTCAGTCGCCAACAGCTCTCACTGCATCCGCAGCTGATCTCGATGGTGCCTATGCCGCCGAGAGACGCCAGTCATACCCTAAGCCCTTTGGGTTTAGGGCCAGGAAACTCCTTCGAGAGGTAGATATAGCTCTCGGGCCGGTGGAGCCCCTGGTTCTGCCCAGGACGCCACCCTGGAGGGTACCACATTTGGCTATTTGTCGCCACACCTCTGCTCCCAAAGCTTGTACTGCGCCGGGAGTATTGCGTTCGACCTTTTTGGAGCACACATCGTGTCACGCTGGTACCGTGCCAGTGTATACGGATGGCTCCAAGTCCCAAGAGGGGGTCGGCTTCCACGCCGTATCCCCTCTGTTTGAAGTCAGCGGGGCTCTACCAGGCGCTGCGTCTGTCTTCACGGCCGAGCTGGTGGCAATACACCACTCGGTACGGGAGATTACGCGACGTGCCCGGTTCGGAGACCGGATTGTGATCTATAGCGACTCACAAAGCGCCCTGAGTGCTCTCGGGGCATTGGAATCTCCGCATCCCCTGGTTCGCGATATCCGTGACGCCACGGTTTTGGCGAGCCGGGCAGATGTCGAGATTATCTTCTGCTGGGTTCCTGGTCATGTAGGAATTGCGGGGAATGAGCGCGCCAAAGAGTCCGCGAGGACTCTGCGACCGGACCAGCGTTTCGCTCTTCCTCACACCGACTACATGGCAGGAATACGGGCAGCTCTTCGGACTGCTTGGCAAAGAAGATGGGAGACGGTCGAAGGGAACTTAAAGTTGCGTGCCATTGCGCCGCGACTGTTCTCATGGACCTATCCCCCAATGCCGCGGCGGCTTCAGGTTGCTTTCTGTCGTCTCCGAATCGGACACACTCGTGTGACGCATCGCTATCTGATAGAGCGCTCGCCTGCTCCCTATTGCAACGACTGCGTCGTCCCCCAGACTGTTCGGCACATTCTTGTCGAATGTTCCAGTCTGGGTGATCTTCGCGCACGATACCTGTCCCAGTACTGGGATGGGCGGGGTCGCTACCGCCTTTCCCTTGTGCTCGGGACAGATTCGTGCACGTGGACTTGTTGACTTCTTGGGGGAGGCCGGCCCTATTATTTAAGCAAGGTTTGTTTGTTTTTTTGTTTTTTTTCCTTTAGTTGCACGCTCCTGCGCCAGGGGGACCTCTCCCCGACGCACCAGCTTGCCTCCTTTTCCCTTTTGGGGTGTTTTTTTTTTTTCTCTCTCTTTAATTTTATTTTAAAGTAGCCTAGAACTAGGCCAGTTTTAATACGGCGACTAATGCCCAAGTAGGCAGTCGCCAGATGAGCTCTTAAAAAAAAAAAAAAAAAAAAAATTACTATCCTGGTTGGGCCGGCGCTCCTAGTAGGTGTCTCAACGGTAGACAGTGAGTGCGCTGCGCAAGTTCGCACCCCCTTTTATACTCTACTTCATAAGAAAATTCTCGTACTACGCCTGTCAATAAGTCCTCTTTTCTGCGCTTGTTAGATCCCTTCGCAGAAGAGATGGATCCTGATTTCGATTATCCTCGTTTCCTGGTGCTGAATTCCAGTTCCGAGTCCCCGTTTTCTAAATTGGACGTGTTTGATTGGAATGATGAGTTTGATTCCCGCTGTGGTGCGCCCCGCCCTATGTGGGCCCGTGGTAGTGGCCATTTAGTGGTTGTATCTTCGCGATAGCAAAAGGGGGCCGTGCGGGATTTGTCCTCCATTTCGGAGGTTTCGGTTGTGCCCTACCCTCGCCGTAATTCGCTCCAACGAATTATTGCAATATGATGTTTCGAGACTAAAAGATAAACTTTCGTCCCAGAGGGTTACCGACGTTTATAGGGTTTCTAAGTCTGTTGGTCCCGTTTAGGTTCCTACGAGTACGCTCATCGTTACCTTTGAGCGTCAGGATCTGCCCCAGTTTGTTAGTACTGGTTATCTTCGTGTCCCTGTGTCCTGTTATGTCGAGCTCCCCAGACGTTTTAATTGCCACTAGTTTGGCCATATGAGCAGCAATTGTAGGCACGTTCGTCGCTCTGGGCCTGTGCGTTGGCGTATCATGGCTCCTCTTGTGGGAATCATGAATGTTGCGCCAATTGTGGAGGTTCCCATAGCGCTGGTTCGCGTTCTTGTCCCGTATTTCTTTTTGAGAAGGAGCTCCTTGCTCTTCGGAACTCTCTCAGGCTGTACTTCCGTGAGGCCCGCCGTATGGTGCTGGCGCAGCTCTCCCCTTCTGGCCGTCGCTTCTCTGACGTTCTCCGGGAGGCGGCGTCCCGCTGTCCTCCCGGTCGTCCCACTCCTTTGTCTTTCGCGATACCCCTGTTGCTCCTTCTCCCCTGCTTTTGGTTCCTCCGTTGCGCCCTCTCCTTTGTCATTGGTCTCTTCTCGTGTTCCTTCCTCTGTCGCGGACCGTAAGACTGACCGAGCTGAGACGCTGGAGGATATCCGGCAGTTCCTCCAGGCGTCTCTCCCTGCATTCCTCCCGTTCCTTTGCCTCAGCGCAAATGGAAGGGTTCCTCCTCACCCCGTTCAGAGTCCAAGCGCGCTGCCTCTGAAGGCTGGTTTGGCCCCCGAGTCAGTTGTTGAGGCGTCCTCTGTTTTGATGTTTTCTCCTCCCCGGTCTTCGCTGGCCTTCCCCCGTTGGTATCACCGATGTCATTGTCCGGGAAGAAGTTCACCCGGTTCCGTCCGTCTTCTTTGCCTCATACCCCGGTCCCTTCTTCCTTGCCCCTTACCTCTGTGCAGTCTTCTATGTCTCCTACCACAGTTTCGTATCCCTTGCCTTCTACCACTGTCCCTTCATCTCCTGAACCTGTTCCCTCACTCTCTGACCCTGCTCCTTCCTCTCCATCTTATCCTATTCCCTCCTTACCTTCTGACCCTGTTCCCTTCCCACCCTCTGCCCATGTTCCGGCTTCTGTTCCATGTTCTTCGCATCTTAGTTCTCGTCCGTCTCTTCTCGATCTCCCTTTCCCTCCAGGCCATCAGCCCTCCACTTTGGGGGCTCGCTCCGTCTCTCAGCTGTCGCCTCCAGCTGGGTGCGTCCCCGGCTCATCGCAATTTGTCGCTTGCCCCTTCTGGGCCTCTAGTAGTCGGGAACCTTCGACGGTCTCCGTCACTAGAATCCCGACGTTGGTGTCGAGACGATAGTAATGTCTGTCATCCTACAGTAGAATTGTCAAGGGGTTCTCCCCAAGTGGAGGAACTCCAGCTCTTGTTTTTTTCAGCCCTGGGTGATCTTTTTGCAAGAAAATAAGCTTGGGGCTGCCCCTTCCCGGCACTTCCTCAGATGAGCTCTTTAATAATAAAAAAAAAAATCCCGGCACTTCCGGGTGTTTAATTCCATTACCCCGGCCAGGGGCGTGTCCCATGGTGGTGCTTCAGTTTTTATTTCCTCTTCGCTATTCTCTGCGCCACTTCCCCTCCGTACTACCTTGCAGGCTGTTAATGCGAGGGTTTTTACTTCCAAGCTTTTAACCGTTTGTTCTGTATACATTACCCCGGATTTTAGTTTGAGTCGTTCTGACCTTTTCTAGCTCACAAGTCAGTTACCTACCCCGTTTTTATTACTAGGTGATTTTAATGCTCGCTACCCATCCTGGGGTGATATTGCCCGTAATCCCTGGGGCGAAGTGGTTCAGTCCCTCTTATTATCCGATTCCCTTTGTCTTTTAAATTCGGGCGACTTTACTTCTTACCATTGTTCAAACAGATTCGTTTAGTGCTATAGACTTGTCCTTATGTTCGTTGCCCTCTTCTAAGCTGTCCCTTATTAAACGCTCTGTCCGTTCCTAGTCCTTTAGCTCTCAGCGACTCCGGTCTTGGGAAGTTGCTCTTTGCAGGTTGCGAAATGGGCACACGCGACTCACCCATGGCTATTTAGTTTCGGGTGGATGCCGAGTTTCCCCTGGTTGTCCCTTTTCCGGTGGCGAGCTGTCTGTGGCTCGCATTTTAGTAGTTTGTCCCCGCCTTGCTTCTCTTCGAAATTCTTGCTTCCTTACCCTTTCTGGCGTCGCCTTTCCTGCTCGACTTCGCTTTATTTTATCAGAGGACTTCCTTCAGTTGTCCTCCCTCCTTACATTTCTATCACGAAGTGGCGTTTTATTCCTTTTATAAATTCTTTCCATTTTTGTGTTTAGGTTTATCGTTTTATCCTGTGCCCTTCCCTGCAGCTAGCGCATGTCATTTGTTTATTGCCCCAGCTGCCCTTGTTTTTAGAATGCGTGGTGTATGCCTGTAATTTAAGTGTGCCTCTCTGTGTGTTGCACTGTTTTTTTTTTAATCCTTTGCTTTTCCACATTTTTTTGAGTGTCTCCCACGCATCTTCCTACTTTTTTCGGGCGACCCCGTTTTAACAGTGCTGCCATTAAGAATCCATTAGGATTAGGCAGCTGCCACCTTGCTTTCCCGTAAACTAAACTATTGTGATTCTGGGAAATGAGGTTTTCAAACAGTGCACAAGGGCTGGGGGACCAGACCAACGTTTCTTTTTTTCCCAAACTGACTACATGACAGAAACCAGGGCAGCCTGGCAAAGAAGATGGGAGACGTCCGGTCAGAACATAATGTTGCGCGCCATCGCACCGTAGCTTTTACATCGACTGCCTCAGGTCGTTTTTTGTCTTCTACAAATCAGGCAGAGTCGCGGGAAGCACTGACATTTAATGAATCGCTCCCCTGCACCTGACTGCGACGATTACGTGGTGTTGACTGTTCGAAACATCTCCCAGTCAGGGAGAGAAGTGGTGGACTCGCATCGTTTCCTTGGTTTTGTATTTGACCGACGCCTCACTTGGGAAGCTTTAGAGTCTCTTGTACCAGTGCCATGGATATTCTTGGTTCTGTAACGTGACCCCGTAAGGGGCGCGGCGATTTGCCATCCTCGCCGCCGTGCTGACCCGACTCAGCACCCCGTTCGACCCCAGCTTAGTCTCTTCTTCTTTCAGACAGCTTGTATTTCTCCCCTACTTCGTCGCTTTTCATACAACCTCTCCCACAACTTTCTCTGGTCAGCCTCTAATTTCTCAGGGTAGATGCTGACCTTCTCAGCCAAACGTCCCGGATCGGGGCTGAAGGGGGAGGGAACAATGTTCCCTGATCCCTGAGCTCCGGTTTGGGATGGTGGGTTTTTAACAACCTGATTCATCCCTACCCATACCTTCCTCACATCCCCCCTCCCTCTCTGGGATCTTTTTTTCAGGGGTTGTTCCCAGAGAGGCTCTGGCCTTCTTGTGGCGAGGGGGGTTAGCCCTGGACCCCTTAGGGGTCCCATGATACTGCCAACAAGACTTTTAACATGCCGCTCTTTTTACCTCCCTATTACGTTCTTCCACTGCCCTTTATTTCCCCCTCTTCCTTCACCTATCTAGTGGACCTTATGGATTCCCAACCTCTGCTCGTTTAATGGATTGATTTCGAATTGTTCTTTCATGAAGGTGAAAGAGTTTGGGCATCTCCACCGCCTTCGTCTACCGAATGCCCAAGGAGAAACCCATTGTTGGCCCCTTTTCTCCGTGCGTAGGAGAACTCGGGCAGCCTCTTAGGTTTCTAAAGATGGTGTGGTGGATCCGTATCCATTCTCCAAGAGGACATACCGGACGTAACTGATTGTATAGTTGCAGTAGTGCCGGGCCCTTGTAGGCCTCCATGGTGGGGAGTCCCGAGGAAGAATGCGAAGTTTTTTTTTTTTTTCTTTTTGCAATGGCTAGCCATAAACTAAAAACCTCCCTTTCTCGTAAGGGTTCTCGTGCCAAACGTTCCTTAGCTCCCCTTTCAGCCTTTCCTCTCTCGTTGGACCCCTACTCCAACGAAGTAGACCTAGATCTAGATTATCCTCGCTTTCTTGTCATGGATTCCCGCTGTGGTGAACCCCGCCGGATCTGGCCAAGAGGTATTGGTGATGTCGTAGTCGAGGTGTCATCCCACTCTCAACACAACCTTGTGCGAAATCTATCTTCGATAGCTGAAATTCCAATAACTGTCTCGCACCATCCGCGTCTGAATTTTGTCAAAGCTGTCGTCTGTTCAAACGAACTAAAAGACTACGACCCCACCCGCCTTCGGAGTAAGCATAGTACCCAACGTGTCACACACGTAGACAAGGTAACTAAAACATTAGGCTCCACTAGAGTCCCAACCGCTACACTGATTTTAACATTTGAACGACAAGAACTGCCGCAGTATATTAAAGCCGGGTACCTTCGTGTCCCGGTAAGTCCCTACATCGAACTACCCAGACGCTGCTTCAATTGCAATCAATTTGGACATGTTGGCCGTTCCTCTCGGCACCCTCGCTCTTGTGTGAATTGTAGCTCTGACTACCATGGTCCCGAATGCACCAAAACACCCCGCTGTCCCAACTGCGGAGGTACCCACAGTGCTGCGTCAAAACTCTGCTCTATATTTTTATATGAAAAGGAGGTGCTCGCTTTGCGCGACTCCCTACCGCTAGATATAAGAGAGACCCGCCAGCGTGCTCGAGCACAAACCTCACCACTCGGCCGGCTCTTCTCTGACGTTTTACGTGACGCTGGACGAAACCGACCATCACGCGCGAGTTCCGACCAGCTTGAAGCACTTCATCCTACATCTACTCGCAGCGTCGGAAACATTCAGAATATGCAGTCGAAGCATCGCTCTCACACCGAGATAACCAATGTAGCCCCCCTCTCTCCAGCAGCTCTAGCTGGGAGAGACGCTCAAGGTGAGACACTTGAAGACATCAGACGCTATTTGAAAGAATCCTCAACATCGACTAGTGAAGGGTCATCCACCCGGCCCCGAGACCCAAAGCCCAGTGGTAAGAGGAAGGATTCCTCACATGGGTCATCGACCACCAATAAGCGGGCAGCCTCTGGAACTGACTCGGCCGAGCCCCGGGAATCTTCAATGGACTCCTCCCCTATGGCTGAACATTCTATGCCCTTAAGTCCGTCTCGCTCTCCACAGGACTTAGGCCCCATCCTGATCCAAACGATGGCAGATAGACACCCAGCTCCACACACCTCGCTCAGATCACCTGTTCGTTCCGCTCACCCTTCAACCCATGATCCGATGGAAGCAGTTAATACTCCAACATCACCAATCGCGCCGGTTGGACCAACTCCTCAGACACCGAAAATACCCTCGACCCATGAATCCAGATCTACCCGCTGAAAATCCCTTCTCGATCTTCCTTTTCAGCCAGGTTGTGAGCCCGAATTACAATCAAGGGCCTCGGTCGGTTCTCCAAAACCTACGAAAAAAGCCCCAGTTACTGCTCCATCTAGGATCTCTCCCATCTCCCCCTGCAAAAGCAGGCTCCTCAAAATCAGCTCTCCGTCTTCCAAGCTCTTTGGGACGAAGCTCAAATACGATGTCGGCCACAAAAGAGAAAAAAATATCCACAGTGGTATCTAATCGTCCCACATAATATATTCCATTTTACAATGGAATTGCAAAGGCGTTCTTCCAAAGTGGGAAGAACTCAAAATTCTTTTGACGACTATCCACCCCGCAGTTATTTGACTTTAGGAGAATAAACTGGGTATACGGCCATTTCCGCCGGTACCCGGCTTTCTCACTTTCAACTCTATTGCTCCTGCTGGAAGCTCCTCTCATTGGAAGGGGGGGGGGACGATCATGGTATCTTCATCCCACCATGTTTCTCCCATCCCCCTACATACTACCCTCCAAGCTGTTGCCGTGAGGGTTTTTCTTACTAAGCTTTTTACCGTTTGCTCTATTTACCTACCCCCTTGTTTATCATTGTCAAGACCCGACCTTTTAGAACTTATAGACCAGTTGCCTCCCCATTCTTATTACTAGGAGATTTTAACGCCGTTCACCCATACTGGGGTGACATCACTCGAAATGCCAAAGGCAGTGTTTTAGTGTCTCTTATTATCTTACTTTCTTTGTGTTTTAAATACTGGCGATTTTACCTCTTATCATGTCCAGACGGACTCTTTTAGCTGTGTTGACCTGTCTGTTTGTTTCCCTGATTGTTTCACGGAATTTCGATGGTCAATTCTTGACGATCTCCATGGGAGTGACCACCTTCCTATTGTCTTGTCGGCCCGTCAATTTAGCCCTCATACAACTATGCCCCTTAAGTGGGACTTTGGTCATGCAGATTGGCAAGGTTTCCGAGAGGCGTCCTTCACAAGTGCATCCTTGGGGACCTTCAATGGAGTGGACGCGGCAGTAGAATACTTTACATCGACTATCTACAATGCAGCAACACAGACCATCCCACGGAGGCGACCCGCCACCGACCGCTCAACCGTGCCCTGGTGGACCTCGACGTGTGCAACAGCTATCAAAAATTACAAGTTAGCTCATTCCCGATTCCGAAAGAACCCAACTTTGTGCAAAAGGTCGATCGAAACCGAGCTCGTGCGCTTCGCCAAAGAACCCTTCGTCAGGCTCGCCGAAATTCATGGCGCCGTCACGTTTCATCAATTTCCTCTATGACACCTACTGCTAAGATCTGGAAGAGGATTAATAAGACCAGGGGCCGTTATGCTGATCATCATACCCCCACACTCAACTTAGACGGTTCCTTGGAGAATGACGGCCTGGCGGTCAGCAATGCTTTTGCTGACCATTTCCGCGCCGTCAGCAGTGTCAGCCGTTACGATAAGGCCTTTCAATCCTACAAATCAAAGGAAAAGTCTCATTCTCTCAACTTCACAACAAAATCTAACCTTCCATATAACGCTCTATTGAGCATCTATGAGCTGCATAGCGCTTTGTCCCTTTGCAAATCTACTTCCCCTGGTCTTGACGAGATCCATTTCGATATGATTCGGCACCTACATCCACACTCTACTCTCTTCTTACTTGATTTGTACAACCTTATATGGGGGAAGGGTCTTTACCCCTCATCATGGCGCATTGGAATCATCCTTCCCTTTGTCAAACCCGGCAGGGACGGGTTGGATGCAGATCACTACCGCCCTATAGCTCTCACCAGCTGTTTGAGTAAGTTGCTGGAAAAATGGTATTGGAGAGCCTAAACTGGTTCCTAGAAACCAATCACCTCTCTCCATTTCAATGTGGCTTGCGCAAAGGTCATAGTACCCTTGACCTACTAGTACATTTCGAGGGATCGGTCCGGAAAGCTTTCTCATTAAAGCACCGAGTCCTGGCCATATTTTTCGATATTGAGAAAGCCTACGACACAACATCGAGATACGTCATCTTGAAGTAGCTATACGTCTGGGGGATGAGAGGCCTTTTACCGTCACTTATTCAAAGTTTTTTAGCATCTCGATCCTTCAAGATACGTGTTGGAGACGCATACTCTGACCTGCAACCCCAAGAGGAGGGAGTTCCTCAGGGCAGTGTTTTGAGTGTCTTATGTTTTATAATTGCCATCAATGATATTATTTCGTCTCTTCCAGAGGGTGTATTGGCAACTCTGTTTGTCGATGATTTAGCACTATACTGTTCCTCACCTCGCCTTCCATCAGCAGCGCGTCGGCTACAACTGGCGGTCGATGCTGTCTCCAAAAGAGCACAACTTAAGGGATTCCGCTTTTCCACGAACAAAACCAAAGCAATGTATTTCCACCGAGGCAGGGGGTTCTTGTTCCGCCATCTATCTCTCTACAAGGCGAAGATATAGAGTTTGTCTCCGAGTTTTGGTTCCTTGGAGTAACTCTCGATCCAAAGTTATCCTGGTTACCACACCTACGCCGACTTCGAAGTGTGTGTCCTCTCATACACTTCGTGGGGCAGCGACCGACAAATATTGTGGACATTATACACAGCCCTCGTCCAATCCAAATTGGATTATGGCTGTCAAATTTACTCATCGGCTTTCCCTTCAGCCCTTAAAATGCTGAACCCCATTCAAGCCTCGGAATTCGCCATTCTAGTGGAGCCTTCCGTACTTCCCCTGTCAACAGCCTTTACCGCGAGAGTGGGATACTCCCTTTGCCCTACCATAGACTTCAAATCTTCATGCGATACCTCTGCCGAGTACAGTAAGCCCCTGTATCAGAGGTCTACAGATGCCTCTATGCTGCCGAATCAACGGCGGCATATGATAGGTTGCTATCTTTACCCCGCCCTTTGAACCTTCGCATAGGAGATCATCTCTCTAACCTGGGTGCTCCAAGGGTCGTTACCCTTCCATCCTTACTGACCCCTAGTCGGCGTCCTCCACTCCCCATAGTATGTACCAACATGTGGAGCCTGGATAAGTCCTCCATGGACCCTTGCATCATTAAGACCCTGTTCTTAGAGCATTCGAGCTCACACAAACAATGCTGCCCATTATACACGAATGTTGGCGTGGGCACCGCAGCCATCTACCCAGGAGGAGAATTCCTAACTCTATCTTTGCCACCAGCAGCATCCATTTTTACCGCTGAACTTTCAGCAATCCTTCTAGCCTTTAGACTCATCCAAATTTTAGCTTTTAGTGATTTTGTCATTTTTTCCGACTCAAGGAGTGTCTTACAGTCAATTAGATCTTTTAATGCGTCCCACCCCTTAGTCACAAATTTGCAACTGGCTGATCCAAAATGCGTCCCGATATAGAATTACTTTTTGCTAGGTCCCTGGGCAACGAGAGGGCTGATCGGCTCAGCACATTCTGTGTCCCCTGAGAACTCGGCTCTGCCTTTTAGGGACTACTTTCCTTCAATAAGAAAATATATTTTTCAACTGTGGCAGAATGAATGGGATGACTGTTCATCATCCAAACTATACAAAATTAAAAATTCTATTCGCTCTTGGCCCTCGAGTCGTCATAGAATGCGGTCGTTGGAGGTGGCCCTTTGCCAAGTTCGCATTGGCCACACGAGACTTACCCACGGCCATCTTGTTTCGAGTGATGTTCATATCAGCCCTTGCTTTCGTTTTTGCGTTGGGGACCAATCGGTTGCCCACCTTTTATTGGATTGTAGCCATTTTGCCATTCTCCCATTGTCCTGTTTCCCGACCCTTTTAACTATTCCCCAACACCCGTCTTCGATTCATATTGGCGGAGGAATCTTTTAACCCGTCGTTTTTAAAATTTTTGTCACAAAGTGGTCTCCTCCACCTTTTATAGATGATTTGCCTCGTTTCATCCTAGCTGTCATATAGAATCCACTTGGATTGGGCAGCAACCCACTGGTTCCTTACCTTAAACCTTAAACCTCACCTGAGCAAATCGAAACAGAAGACTACATACCGATCGATTGCTACTACAAATGCTATGCATTCGAAAAGCATTTAACAAAGGACTGCACGGCGACGGTAGTTGCATGCTCCAACTGCGCCAAATCCGGACACGGTTGGAAAATTGCTCGGAAGGGAAGCAAAAGTGCGTCAACTGTGGAGGGGACCATATGGCCTTGGCCATGAGGTGCCCCATCCGTACAAAACGGGAGAATATAAAAAGGAATAAGAGTCAAGAACCAAGACCAACTACGCTCAAGCGGCGGCCCCGAAGCTGGTGATGCCAGAGGCGGGTAAAGATATCATGACAATGATCATCTTTGGTAACCCCGGCTCCTTTTACATAGAACTTAACCGTCTTCTGAAGAAGAACGAAGTTCTCCAGAAGAACTCTCCTAAAATCCAGACTCGGCGGAATACTTAATATCCAGTTTACCGATGAATCCCAAAGGGAACATCCTCCAAATGAGGAGCCGACGCAGTCCCCTACCGAAGAACTAAAACTAACGGAAGAAACTTCGGAAGGAGGGAGAAACGAAGAAAGGCGCAAAAAAGAAAAACGAAGAAGAAGAAAAAACAGAGAAAAGACAAACAAACAAAATTCGTCGGACGAAGAGGAATACACGGAGGTATCCCTAACCGACAAGAAGGAAGTCCTCGAGAACGGTTAGTTCTTCGACGGCAAGGACGTGGGCCTCAAGGTATTTGGCTCTTCCCTATGCCCGCCCCCCAAGAGACGACCCAGAATTTCTCTTACTTGACATTGCCAAAGGGGAATTTAAGTGGACCTTCGAGGGACCTTTTTTACCGTACGAAATTGCAGCATTGATGTTGAAGGGCACGGTGTTCATCCCACCATCGAACGTGCACGCCGTGAACATGTCAACATTCAAAGCCATAAAAAGAACAAAAAACGTCCGAAATAAAGTGAAAGTGCAAGATACAACTGTATAAAATAAATAATGATAAAATAATTGATAATATCAGTGATTTGGAAAAGTGTACATAGAAAGTGTGTGTTAATTAATTTGAGAAATATATTTAGTATCAAATTATTTATTGTGAATTAATCAAATAAGTTACTTAAAATAAATAGAATACTAAAAATGTTTTACAACAAATGCATAGAAATAATGTAAAGTAATGTAATGTGTAGTTAACGTTAGAAATATATAATAATGTGTAAATATAAATGTAAATTTTTAGGAATAAATTTTTTAGATCTATTAACTTATGAGTGAATGTGAAATTTCTATTGTATAGAGCTAAAAAAATGGATTTCCACGTCTCCGGGAACCTTTATCTTCCTACTTATACGTATAACTATATCATCTCTGCTAAATTTTATTTTCCACACTGTCCGCTATATATTTACATTTATGTAATCTCTCTTTGTAATTCATTCCTAATAAACCATGAATCGTCATTCAATTTCTGACTGCGTAGAATTCTTGCCATAATTACTCCCGACAGTTACCTCAACATTCGGCAAAGGAGGGAAAGTTTTTGGTAAATCCCAAAGATGCCTCCGAGAATTGGTTTGTACATAAGAACCACTATTCCGCAAGAGATCGATACTCATATCACAATTCACCATCACTACTAATCTTCATCTTTCTTTTTAGTGGCCCCACTTAAGCAGATGACTGCTTAAGTCTCCGTCCCGGCCCCCCTGCGTGAACTGCCGTCGGATGTCAGAGGGGATTGCCATTCATGTTTCGTCCCAACTATGCACGGCCATAATTGGGGGCATTGGAGGAATCTGGTTTGAGGACTAACCCACAGTTGATAGCAATGTCAAAAACAATTCCGGACAAGGGGCGGACTGCTACCTCCGCTGCTCATCACAGCGGGGGCCCCTTCCGGGACTATAGAGGGACATACAACCGTCGCTATGGTATGTTGGGATGCGGTCGCGATTAAAACACCCTCGGGGGAGGGGGTGGCGTTGTCAATAAGTCCGCCATACAATCACACCCCCGAGACGATTCCTCCTAGATTCATCTCATCCATTGTCATCATTCACCCCCAAGGAGAATTCCCTGTTCATCCAGGCGGCGGTTTAGCGAGGGGGAGCCCATAAACAAATTAACATATAATTTAAGAAAATACCAGAAACTTATCATACACACTAATGAGTCCCTAAAGAACAGAATAAAAGGTCAGGAACAGAACAAAGTGCGTTCCCCTCTTCAATGGGTGCTCACCATCATATTGGCGACCCAAAATGCCGCGATGGTCCCACTGAGATGCTTAAGCGGCCTTGATAAACCGGGTAAGAGTAAGCTGTTTGAAACCCTGTTTGGAAAATTAAGCATAGAAATCCTAAGGCTAATAGACATGCCGGCAGGATTCGTCGTAATATTCACGTGAAAAGGAAGAAGACGTGGAGACACTCACGAAGGAGGAAGGGGTTAAAATCCTAAAGGAAATAAACCTACAACCAAACACCCCTCCTGAGATCCAAGCACATAAAAGTGTGTTGTGCAGAAGGCTGGACCCCTGGATCGGCCAGCACACTAAATGTGAGATAAAGTAGGAAATTGCAAGGAACCAGCAATGGGCGAGGGTGGTTGAAATATTTAAAAACAAAGAGACAACACGGAGTATCATCACGTTTAAAATTATCTTCTCAGACATGCAGATGGCGACAAAGGCGAAAGAGAGAGGAGGGCTACTTCTCTTCAACGCAAAAATAGTGGTGAGCAAATCGAACGAGAGGAATTCACCCCGGTGCAGATTTGGTTTAGATGCTATAGACTCGAGCATCACACCACGAAGGACTTCAAGGGGCAGGAATCAACCTGTTCCAGATGCAGCCCAAAAGGTCACGGTTGGCACGAATGCCCAGCAGCAGAAGAGAAGTGCCCCAACTGTGGACAAAGACTTGGAGCAATGGCGATGTCCTGCCCTAGAAAGAAAGAGAAAAAGGCAGAAGGAATTAGGAGGGCGAACACCTCATACGTCCAAGCGGCAAACGCCGTTCCCTCTGGAAATGTAGAGAATGTCGCACAGAAAACATCTGAAGATCGGCAAAGAGAATGAAAACTCTACCAAAATCCTCACTTGTATACTATATGCCCACGTCAGGAATCTAACGAACCCAGGCTGCTTCGCTAATGAACTAAATATTATGCTCAAGAACAATGGCTCAGCAGAAATGTGGTTCCCGGAAAACCCCCCATTAGGGAAAGTCCTGCAAATGCAGTACCAGCCAGAGGAAGAAGCAGCAGCGACTGCCTTCCCAATAAATGATGGAGAAAAACGGAAAGGAACGCGATCCCAGAACCCACCCCAGCTCCTCAAAGGTCCCCAAACAGGGACCCCAGAATTGAGGCCAGAAGGAAAAGAGAAAAGAGCAACCATAAGGATCAAACGGGCTGATGGTAACATCTCAAGCTCTGCTTCTTCCTCTGAAGAAGAACAAGAGTGCTCCCAGCCTCCTAAGACTCATGAGAGCGATGAGTAAGAGCAAAAGGAAAAGTTCTCGCCAGAAGACATCAAAATCCGGTTCTACAGGAGAGCTGAAACTTCCTTCCCAGAGGATCCCAAGATAGGCGAGATCATCGAAGAAGTCAAGGCTGGCTTTTTGAAATGGACATACAATTCGCCAGACTAGGAAGCGCTAATTGACGCAGTGCTCATAGCGGCCGAAATTAAATTGCATAGGGACTCCTACCTCGCCATAAGCGAAGCAGATTTGTTCAAAAATAGGAACGGTAAAAAGCCACGTAACAAAAATCATTAGAAGAAGACACATAAAGTTAACACAAGCACTAGACAACACAAACATGGAAAACACGGATAACACATTTTAAAATACTTACAATTAACCTCAATGGATGGGAAGGGAAACATTCCTTACAGAAACATTAACCCGTAAAGTGGATCCCAACCTAATCCTCATCACTGAACACGGTGTTAACACATACAAACAAAATAAAGATACCAAATTGCACAGTTATAAACAAAAAAACACACGCAGGATCGTTACGACGGCGCAGCCATAGCGATCCAAAACAACATTTCATAAAGAAGCTTCCAAACCTAGAAGAGTCATTTGTGGCTGTTGAACTAGCAACCCTCGTGGGAAACCTGACCGTGGCGGCTGCCTATCAGCTCCACGTCGCAAATACCTTCTGATTCCTAACTTTTACACTCTCTTCGGGCGCTGAAAACTCACATTGCTTGGCTTCGATCTAAATGCCAGATGCAGAGCGTCAGGTTACGGAAGCACCGACCGACGGGGAAGAAACCAGGAGTTACTATTCGAAAGAGACAGACTTCAGAGGGCTAGGCCAGATTTCCCGACCTTCTTAACACATTGTTCGGCAACTAAACCGGACATTGTGTTAACGAGCAAAGACTTCCCCTTCAACGTCAGCAATGAGCCTGGACCAGTGAGACAACTAGGAGAGGAACTGAAAAACATAATAATTGAAAAGTAAAGAGCAATCTGGAATGGCATATATATATATATATATATATATATATATATATATATATATATATATATATATATATATATATATATATATATATATATATATATATATATATATATATATATATATATATATATATATAACACACACCCACCCACACCCGCAAGTGTCTCAGGAAAGCGGGATCGTTAGCCACGGATGCCCGTTAACTCGAAGAGACCTTGAACACCATAAGGTCCTTCAAAGCAGAGTGCGCCAGGCTGGCCTGGAATTACGAAAAACAACCTCGTAAATGCTCCAAGGCAGATTCAGTGTTTGGCGAACACAATGAACGCTGTCCTGAATGCAGGCTACTTCCCTGATGGGTAGAAGATGGCCCAAATCATCTTTATCCCGAAGGGAAACAAGCCCACAGACCAGGTGGCTAACTATCGCCCGATCTCTCTTCTTGAGATCCAGGGAAAAATCTTCGAAAAAATTATAGCAAACAGGCTACAAGCTCAACTAAGCGAGTTAGGAGCGCATAAGCCCCAACAACACGTGTTCCGCGGGAAAAAGGGGGCACATATACTGCCCTGCTACTCGTAACAGAGAAAGTAGCATATTCCCAAGCAAACGGGTGCTATGTAGCCATTGTGCTAAGTGACGTGCAAAAGACCTTCCATTAAGTCTATCTGAAAGGACTTCAATACAAGATCCTGAACCTCCAGCTAGACCCAATCCTGGAAAGGATTCTCTGTGACTTTGTCATGGACAGAAGGGCATGCCTCATGGTTGAGGGCCACAGAGGACCTGAATTCGAACTGAAGGCGGGCGTTCCCCAGGGAAGCTGCCTGATCCCACTTCTTTACCTGGTCTTCACGATCGACCTCCCAACTCTGGTGCACAGGGACACGAGGTATCTGCAATTCGCAGATGACATCACGCAAATTTTCCCACACTGAGAGGAAAGAAAGGGCACAGGCAGCTCGCACTATAGTGGTAATCAATATCATCAACCAGTCCGAGAGACGATGGAAGATCAGGACCAACAGGGACAAATTCAAGATCGTCCCGCTGAGCAGCGAGTTGAAATGGCCCATCATCATAGAAGGAAGGAGATACGGCTACTCCGCCTAAGGCACCGTCCTGGGCCTAAAGATCTCCGACCATGGATACTCAAGACACCACACGGAGAGGCGGAACCTGTCAAGGAAAGAAATCTCCAAGCTATACAGGTTTAGAGATCTTAGCTCAGCCAGCATCAGGAAAATATATCTGATGTATGTCCGGGCTAAGCTTATCTACCCCGCAGTGGTTACTCAAGCGGCTAGCAAATCCTCGATGAAAAGACCCCGACGTGTCCAGAACGCTGAATGCATCACTACATATAAAGTCCGAAGGCGAGATCACCTTAGGTAAAGAGATTTGCACAGGAGGAAACGTTTGGAGCCCATCAATGTCGTCACCCCAAAACTTGGTAAAATGCTCTGGTTCACCCTAACTAATGGTGTCATTTCGGAGCTACACTAAACAGGCTGCAGGCTTAACATTCCTGTAGGCTACGGGCAAAATTCTCACGCCGACGTTAGTTCCCGAGCACCAAACTATGCTCACAAGAAGACATTACACCAATATATACATAGACAAAACACAATACAACATAGAAGAATCCATGAGTACAAACAACATTTCACCAATATATACATAAACGAAACACAGTAAACAATACAACTAATACAACATATAAGAATCAATGAATAAATAACAACATTACATTAAACTTTTAACACGAGGTAAACTGTTGGCAAATAAAGCTAACAAAGGCTTGAATGCTGAATATTTACACCAAATCATTAAAAAACAAACAATAAGAAGAACGCTAAAGCACATTAAAATAAAAAAAATATATAGGACAAAAGTTCAAACAAATAATAAATGCAAAAGTAAAAATAAACAAAAAGAAAAAGATGCCCTCCTTACTAGGGCAAAATACCTCTCCCCGCTTTAAATATTCTCCACTATATCTATAGGTCGCCAAATATGGGGTCGCCAGTTATAGGTTTGGCATAAGTAGGCCTTGTTTTGATTGCAAGGCGATCATATAAGGGTTTGGTAAAGTGGCTTGCTTACAGGTTTCTTAACGTACGGTCCGAGGGGAATTAACCGATTAATGTTTATAAGTAAAAGGCTTCTATGTACAAGGAATTAAAGACTTGTATCTTTTTGAAACATTTACATTTAGGGTAAAGATTTAATTTGCGCAACTGAATATTCTAAATCGGGTTATAATGGTAAGAGCAAGAATAATGGAGAATTGCATTGCGGTGAATTAAAGTATATAATGTTACTCTAATTATAATAATGATTGTAATGTTGATTAATGATTAATCCTTTCATATTTATACCAAGGAACATCCTGGAGGCGAATTGTAGCTCCGCCTTCCCTGAGTTACTGAGGCGGAGCCTGCCCACCCAATGCTTCCATTGGAGTCTTTGATTGGTTGGAGTCCAGGCTGCGATTGGCCGCAGTTGCCCACTCAGTATCCTAATTTTGGGGTTTCCTTCCTTTTTCGGGCATCACAGAGACTCCGTTTGCTTAAAGCTAAGATGCCCTTTATCAAATTTTACATTAAGGCGAAACATCTTTTGTCACCGGATCTGCCCGCATTCAAGACAGCTGTAATTACTCTGTTTGCCCATCAGCTCTCACACTCGGGTGCGATAGCCTTACATTGTGGTCGGGTTTCAAACCAAACTTTCTAATCAGATTCCGCTGATTCACAAACTGTCTCCAAACGACCTTATTTTATTGCTCTTACAATTCCATCTTTGACACTTCGACCTGGCAAAATGTATATTTATCCTCTCTCTCTCTCTTTCTTTGTGACATTGCACACTAAACACGTCCCCTCTTAATCCACGGAGTGCGTACGATACAAAAAATAATTTCATCCTATGAGATAGTTACTACATATATATACATTTGGTATCAAACCTCAACGCTACCAATTATGATATAATGAAACGAGATATGAGGAAAAGTGTTTTATTATTTCTCAATATGACTACCCTCGACTTCAATACACTTGCGCCAACTGTCCCTGAGGCTTCCGATTCCCGACAACCAGAAATCTCCCGACTGCTATTCAATCCACTCTTGGACGGCGAGCTGGACATCTTCATTGTCCCCAAACCGGAGTCCACGCAGTGCAGCCTTGAGCTGGTGGAATAAAAAGTAGTCGCTAGGGCCCAGATCTGGACTGTAGGGGGGATGGTTGAGCTCCTCGAATTCGCACTCGCGCAGGGCAGCTTGTGCAAATCTGGCCTTGTGCACTTTGACGACGTTAAAGTCGATCATGGGGCGTGAGGTTTCTAGGGACCCACCTTACAGAGACCTTGGTCATGGCCAAATTGTCGTGGATGATGTTGATAACACTTCCATGTGATATTCGAAGTTCTCGCTCGATTTCTTCGTGCTTCACCCGTCAATTTTCGAGGATCCTCCTCTCCACACGGGCCAAATTGTCCTCGTTGGTCACCTCTGACGGGCGTCCTGGACGGGGGTCATCTTCAAGGGCCTCACGACAGCGAGCAATGGTTGCATAGGAAGGGGCGGTGTCGGTGTACACTGCAACCATGCGTTCATGGATCTCCTTTGCATTCTTGCCTTCCTTGGTCAAAAATTTGATCACTGCGCGGTGCTCAACCTTGTCCATTGTTGAAAAAATTGTGACTGACGATCTGCGATCAGCTACTGCTTCTTAAATAGACGAGGCAGGAGCGTGCGGCTGCAGGTCCTGACTTGTCATAACTTGTCCTAACACCCCCAGAAACAGCCACCCCCCTTCCTCTGTTTTGCCCTACCGATTCGCAAAACTTATTGACCGCCCCTCTTATATATATATATATATATATATATATATATATATATATATATATATATATATATATATATATATATATATATATATATATAAGCCATTATACAATGATAACAATGTCACATGTACATATATGCATTTCGCAAAGTTCAATAATATTTTTACATTGGGTTTTGTGCAAATGAAACCCGTTTTCCTGATCGTGTATTTACAAATTTTCTCTCGGATTCCTTCGCTTCCTATGAAGCGTTACATGCTACGGTTTGGGTGTTCCTTTCTTCTGTTGCCTTTTCATCCTTATGTGTTTCGCGGCCGAGTTGCTCATAACACACCCGTGACCTTGGACGACGCTGGGCAGCGGAAGGCCTGCCCTCGTTGGTTGCGGTCAATTTTGCCGTCACGGGAACTCTAGTTTGAAGACCTTGGGACCGCGTTCGATCATTGGAAAGGGGCCCGCATAGGGCGTCTCTAAAGGCTTTCGAACGCGATCTATTCTCACCCACACATGTGACTCGTCTTGCAGAGATTGTGGCATGGAAGGTTTTGGCACCGAGTGAAGGTTGTCTGATAAACTTTGGATCCGTGGTAACGGATATCTGTCGAGCTTTGTGATGGCATTCAGCGCCGGAAGTCCCCAACCATCCTGTATTCTAAGGTGACTTCTTCTGTACTAAATGTATTGCCGAGACCCATGGCGATTTCGTGGGACATATGATCCCTTCCTCTGATAATTCCTTAATTCTGGCCATTACGACTTAAGTTTTTCTGCCGACAAAGGTCTTGGTCGTGCAAACGTCGGCGAGGCACTGCCAGTGTCAATGGTGTGTTCTACTGACTGCGGCAGGGATGGTGATAGCTAAGCGGAGGCGGGCCCATACAGAGCCGCAAACTTTTCCACGATCGGACGGCACGCACACGGAAGGAGGGGGGAGGGGAGGTTCGTTAAGGAGGTTGTGGTGTAGAGAATGTGAGAGTGTTTGAAGGGCCATTCTCCCACCTCTTTTTCAATACCCTCTCCCCCTTTGTAAGAATGTGTGTGTGAATGGGATATATATATATATATATATATATATATATATATATATATATATATATATAATTGATTTTCATGTTTTGTTTAAAATGTGTTTGTCTCTTTGCAGATAGTTTCTTTGCTAAAATTCTTTTAACAAAAAGCCACTCAATTATTTTAATAAGAACTCCAAAATTTAATCCTGCAATTTGTGATTAGTGGCTGAGAGTGTAGGATTTAGAGTAATAGCGTAATTGTCCATATTTTGTATTTCGTTGGACGGAGGGTTTTATATAGCCTCAATACCGCGACCAGATCGCACTATCATATCGAACTCGGAGGCGCCAGACCCTTAAGACGCGCGCACCCAATTTTGGTCACAAGAGTGACTGCCGGCAAGATTTAATCCCCGGGGGACCCCCAAATCGTAAGATAAAAAAACCTTTTGTTTCTTATTTGTATTTTTGGTTGCTCGTTCGCTTAGTTATATTTATAAATATTTTGTTTGTTGATAGGATTGATTTTTTTTGTATATATTTGTAACGTGTTTGTAATTGTAAATTTATCTATCTCATATTTTTTTTTGTTCGTGTTCATATAAGTAACGAGATCTCAAATATAATTAACCCATATTTTTTTTTGTAAATAAAGGACTGTATATACAATCCGTTTCATTTCTCCCTCGATTTCTCACGTCCGACTTAGTGTACGAAGCGGGTTGGATAGATTGGGGTTAGAGTGTAGGTTCGGTGCCTGCTACAAGGTCATCAGTTATCAGTGTAACTGATGACTTCTCGGAGATCTTCACGGCTGTTGCAAGCTTCGTTTGCCGGTCCAGTAGTTTGTTCCGCGCACAATCTACCAAGAGATTGAAATGCCCCAGGAAATCGATTCCCAACATTGGAGAGGTGGTAGTGGCGACTACGAACGACCACCTAAATGATCACCGGAGAGATGGAATTGCAATATTCTCATGCAACTCGCTGTGCAACTTAATTTTTCCGCCATTTCCCATGCAAATGTTGACTCCTGATTCAGGTACTTCACCTAATCGCACTAGTTTGGCCGGTACGATAGACACACTCATCCCCGTATCTATTAAAAATTCGCATGTTTGATTGAGTATTTTGCGGCGATCGTGAAAACATATGCCACACCTAGTTAGTTTTTCCGCCGGAAGCTACGAAGATGGCCTAGAGATGGACTGCATTTGCAAAGTCTCACCTCTCTTTGGCCACCTTCACCAAGGTTTACAAGTATTTGCCTTTTGTCCAAAATAAATATGAGCGCGGCACATCATAGGTTTTTGCTCCCTTCTAAATGGCCGTAAGCCCACCGGGATATTATGCTTATACCCACTGTTATTATTCCCTGACCACAACAAATTCGCGGCGTTATTCACACTATCTCTATATCGACAATTATTAACTGTGCGATCATTAAATACATAATTATTAGATTCACGATTACTAAATGCACCATTATTATATGCATTATTAATTGACACAG